>JASSUY010051051.1:25058-42573 GCA_032466535.1 Forpus xanthops | reverse complement strand
CTCTGGGCACCCTGTGCCAGCGCTCAGCACCCTCACAGGGAACAGCTTCTGCCCAAGAGCTCATCTCAGTGTCCCCTTGGGCAGTTAAAGCCATTCCCCTCTCCTGTCCCTACATCTCTTGTCCTGTCCCTACCGGCCCCTGTGCAAAGGCCCTCTCCAGTTCTGCTTCATTAAAGGGGTCTGAATCCGGGTCTGGCACCTGCAGCTTCACCCCCAGCAGCACAAAGGGCATTAAAGGCTTTGAGCTGTGCCCTGCATGGTGGGAAGGACACAGCCCTGGCTCTGCCCCTCTGCTGCCTCTGCATTGCAATCAAGAGCTGGAGAAGGCGATGGGGTAGAGACCAGTGCATTTATTTCCTGCAGTATCTGAATGGGTGCTCCAGGTTTGGATTTCAACAGATACAAATCAATGTTTGCAAGATTAATGACAATCAGTACTAGAAGCAAATCACTGCATGAAGATCATAGAAAAAAAGAAAGCCAAAATGTGTCAGGTCTTCCTTCTCCTGGGAAAAAAGCCCAAACCAAACCCCAAGCATTCCAACCAAAGGCCTCATGGAAGCAAGCATATTCCCTGGGAGAGTTAGGAGAAGTCAGCCAACGCTCAGTGCAGGCAGCACAAACACAAGTATTCACTCTTGCTACAAGCAGCTCATTTCATTAGGTATGGTCTGAGTGGGGGGAAGTGGCCAGGCACACACACCCCCTGCCCAGGTCCACATGCAGGGGCCACAGGGGCTGTTCCTCTGAATGTGTGCCAGGGATGCAGGTCCATGATGTGAGGATACCCATTAAGATGACAGTACCAGCCCCGGCTTTACAACTGTCCTGGGTTCAGCAGCAGCAGTCACCTTTCTCCTTTAAGCAGTAGCTGGTGCAGCACTGGGGTTTTGGTTCTCGGCTTGGGAATAGTGCTGATAACACAGTGTTTATAGTTATGGCTTAGAATGTTCAGGCTGGCCAAGGACTTTCTGAGCCTCATGCTCTGCCAGGGAGGAGGGGAAGCAGAGAGAGGGCACCTGACCCAAACTGACCAAAGAGGTATTCCATACCACAGCACGTCATGTCCAGGAGGGAGAGATGGAGAGCAGAGACCCAGAAGGGTGGTGGTGCAGGGGGGGTGTGCACAGCGTGGCTGGGATTTGGTATGAGGTAATGGGGGGGGCACTGCGTGGTGTGGCTAGGTATCAGGTGAAGATCTGTTGTATTCTTTCCTTATATTTCTCTTGTATTATTACTGGTGGTAGCAGCAGTGATTTATGTTATACCTTAGTTATTAAACTGTTCTTATCTCAACTTGTGGGAGTTGCATTCTTCTGATTCTCCTCCCCATCCCTCAGGGCTGAAAGTGAGAGAGCAAACTGTGTCAGTTTGAGAGGCTTAAACCATGACAGTTCTTTTTGGCACCCAACATGGGGCCAACGTGGCTGCACCAGCTCCTACTTAAAGGAGAAAGACAACAGCTGCTGCTGAACCCATGACAACCCTGTGTAACCAGGCGCTGTTGGAGCACACATGAACCAGCTAGAGCGGTGTTAATACTAAGGCAAGGGTTAGATGATGGCAAGGCTCTGCCTTATCCTCTGGTAGGAGCTTCTCCCAATCCCCAGCAGCCTCCACACCAAGGGACATGGCACCACTGCATCACCAGTGAAGGGAAGAGAGAACCACAGGACAGGGCCACCTGCAGGTAGGATCCTAGAACAGTCCATGGACACTACAGAGAATGAGCTTAGGCCTGCTCCTAAAGGCCAAGTAATACCAACACTCCTAACTACAACCACAATGGTGAGAAATGCTGCTTATCTGAGCAAGGCACTGAGCGTTGGCGTCGACACACTGACCCAACCTCTCCAGGAGTTCCTACGAGCGCTGTGATATGCACTTGCTTCACTCTGTATTCAGCACATACAAAGTTGACAACTTAAAGCTTTATTGGAGTTCGCCATAATATAAACAGGTGCTGAAACTCAGTCAATGTCCATCTCTGGAAGCTTCTTCTCAGCAGTTGGGGGGGCAGTGGCACTCTGCTCGGCGGTGGGGGCTGCGCTGTTGCCTTCACCCTGCCCATCCACAGGTCCGTTGGGTTCAGGCGGCTTCTGCTCCTCTTTTGGGAGCTCAACTTTGGGTTTGGGTTTTCGGACGATGGGATTGCAAATGCTTGTCAGTTCCTGAAATCAGAGCGCAGGTGGAAGTGGGTTTATCCAACAACAGCTCTACTTTAACCTGTTGCTCAGGTGAACTTGGCCACCAGCTGGATATTCAAGCCACAGGCAGATGCTCCCCACCAACTGAGAGATTAACACCCAGTCACCATCCTGCCACCACAGGTTCTCATCTCAGGGTCTCTCTCCAAGCATGACAAACTAGACAAATAATCAGATTCATGGAAATGCAATGAATTACATGCAGAGACTTACTTTAATCTTGGCTTGGATGTCCTTAGCTTTTATCACTGGGTCCAACGTAAGACTTCTCTTGTTCTGGAGATTAAGGTGGTTGTTCATCCACTCCGTAGCTTCATTCGTGCTCTTCTCCACTTTCGCCACCTCTGCTTCATCCAGGTGGTCATACTGTTCATCCTGCAACAGCAAATCGGGAGGAGCTGTTCAAAACAGGCACCTGCACAAGTGCACTGCATCTCATCTCCCCCACACCAGAAAGACCCATTCAGTCAGGAGGCTTTTGGAGCCAGCAGAGCAGTTCAGCTGATCACCCTCAGCTCCAATCAGAGAGCTGAAGGCCATGGGCTGAAAAGACTGCCAGGTTTTTCAAGCCAACATCCACTTCTGAAAATGCAGCCAGGAGGACGCACCAACATCCTGAAGGAGCTCACTTAAAATGCAGAACAGATCTGTAGCACTTGCCTGCATTTGCCAGAAATCACGTAAGTACCTTTGCTCTGAATGCAAGAACAGTTTTCATGTACTGCTGAATGTGCTTCCCCAGTTCCTCAAATGCTTTTGGTCTTTCCTCCGATTCTTGATATCGTGCCTGAATAGGCTGACCTAGAGCCTGAAACAGAGAACAGCAGGCATCAAAACCCACACAGCCATGATCCTGCACGATCTGACAGGGTGCATCAACACTTCGGAACCCCTTGGAAGCTCTCCTATTCCCCTACTTACAGCAAAGACCGAGTCTCCCTCAACACTGCACTGCTACAGCTTTACTGGAGACCTGTTCCTCGTGTGCTTATTAATGAAGTAGCTAAGCAGCTTGTCAGCAGTGTTCATCGCTGCATCAGTAGAGCTCTGACAGCTCTCTCCCTAATCAAAGCTCTCCACATTCCCACTGGAATTTAGTGAATCCAAGAACCACTTACCTTCAGTTCCACCAACTTGTCAATGTAAATTTGCTTGGGCTGGTCTTCACCATCCTCATAAAGCCAATTTTCTGTATCCTCCAGCTTCAGTGTGAAACTGTTTCTATCCTGAAGCAACCACACAAAACAGGTAGGTGAAATATTCTGTTTGAATTAAACGATGCTCAGAACCTTTCCAGAAGGACGACAGTCTAAAAAGGTGAGAACCTGTTTGAAACTATTTTAGTGAGAAATCAGGTATCCTTCAGCATGGCTCCGTGGTGGAGACCAGTGCTAAGGAAGAAGCCTCCACCACAGTTAGACCAATATTGTCACACAGAAGCCTATTCTTCCACCTTTTTTTCCCATTCCCATTTTCATCATCAGTCCCCAAGCAAGCCTGAGAACAGAGAAACTCCTCTTTAGTGAGGGAGTCCTGAATCCCACTCAGCTTGGCCCAGTTCTGACTCTGATGGAGGTGCCTGGGCGCTACAAGGCAAGGCTCCCACTGCCATCAGCAGGGATCCAGGCAGGAGTTTGCAGTGACTCACCTCGATTACCACAGTCCCCTAACTTTAGAGCTAGCACACCAACACTAACTAATAACACCAAGAGATTCTTAGGGGAACCTGTCCAGACACAGGTACCCACATTTAGTCACACCAACCCCATGATTTTGTGCCCAGGTAGGGCCATCTTTGAGGTTTTTATTCTTTAAACTATCCCTAAATACTGACAAAGAAGAATAGAGTAAGATGTATGAGAACCTTAAAACCATTGTGCACATGAACCCAGTCTGCTGCAGTCTCAAAACATACACTCTGATAACACTTTAACTGCTGCAAGTGCTTTGGAAGAGAACACACCATGTACATGGGGTACCACCTGCTGGTACTCAGGCTGTACTTAGTCAACTGCATAGCCAGAAAGGTTCAAAGCTATTTCTCCTCATTTAAAGTCTGAAGACAGTCTAAGTAAAGACAGCATCCAATACAGGTCACAGGTTATGATAACACAACTGTTTATTGTAGAGAAAGCCGTTAGAAGGCACCAAGTAAGCAGTACTTACATCTTCACTAACAAACTTCTCATAAATACCGCAGAGTTTGTCTCTCATATCATACACATACTCTTCCACAGCATTCTTGGCATCATTCCGCTCCTTCTCTAGCTTATCCTGCATTATCATTTTACCCTGTGGACAAGTTGTCAAGTTAGTTAGCCACAAAGGTCATTGTTTAACACATATTGCTAGGATACCTTAAAAGCATAACTTTGACTGAAGATTTTCAAATAGTGCTATTTACAGAACTGTTCTAAACGCAGCACATGTAAGAAGACTCATGTCATTTTGGTGGGACACCCAACAAGGCTTGCTCCGGTTGAGGAGCTTTCACCTTGATGGCAGCAGCCATTGAGCATCTTTAACTGCAAGTGATCTCTGAAGTAATCACCCTGTGAACCCTGTGTTACATCATTCACTAATGGGAAGAATATATCTTGGTTCTGCATGAGTCTTTTCATCCTCTCTTGATGACCCTTATCCATTAACCATGCTCAAACTGCACAATTTCTGGAGCTCAACCAGTGAAATGTTAACTTGGGCAAGTAAGAGTTTACCTCGTTCTCAATGAATAAGTTCAGCATATCCTTCCCTATCTGCCACACCAACTGATTCTCAATGGGGAGGTCCACAGTGGTTGTCTTTACTTTAGCCTTCTTGGCTTGAGGCGGTTGATCCACTTTCTTGTCTTTCAAGTCAGCCTGAGTAGTCTGCATTAAAGAAATACATTCAAGGTAAGAACATCACCAGTCAGTTCACACTGAGTACTCAAGACTAATAATAGAGAAAGTAGGATGGAGTTGGTGCACCTCAGCATCAGAGCTACATGCTACCAGAGGTAGTAAAGGCAACAACTGACTTTACCCAGGCACGCTGAAAACAGCACAGCAGTGTAGTCAATAACTTCATACTTCTCTAGTATTGAAGTTATTGAAAGCTACACAAAGAGGAGAGTTCACTCATTTTATCAGTACTAGAACACTAGCCAGGTCTGCAATTTATTATCCAGGCCAGTTATGTACTCACAAAGCTCTAATCACAATGCAGACTAGCCATACAATTCAATGAAAGTTCAGCTTCCAGAACTATGACAAAAGCAGCAAATACTTCTGGAAGATTCATGGGAATATGTAGTGTGCAAGCGTATCCTATAAACCAGAAGTCTCAAACAGTCACATTACCTCCATTTCTTCAGACTCAGCCTTATTTTCAGGCTGGGACTGCTGTTGTTCTTCAGTCTTCTGCTGCTCTTCCTGATCTATTTGCATCTTCTGCAATTCATAAAGAGATGCAATCTGTCACATTAAACAATGCATATGCAGATCACTGCTTCAGCTCCTAGGCTGATCACATCACCTAGTGCTCTTTGGCAAAAGGAACAGAATGAAACCTAGAGTCTCAAGACATAAGCTATAAGCTTCTGATCTAGGTGAACAATGGCTCCACAATTAGGAATTTTATACCCCACAGCCTTGGTATTAAGAAGATCTGTCACTGGTGTAACACACTTCAATGAGTACTGGATCACGTCTTTATTTTAGCTGTTGGAGGCATCTACTAAATCCTTACACAAGTATTAGAACCTTCCCAGAACTTTGAAGGCTGATCAAGCACAACTGGCCAAGTACTAAGAGCAACAGCCTATTACCTCTTCCTCTTTGGCATGCTGGTCTGTTTCCATAGGCTCTTCATTCTCATCAGATTTATGAACCTCCACTAAAGATGCACTTGAGACACTGAAGATACCGTGGATATTTACTCTGACTTTGACTTTCACTTTTGAACTGGATCCATCTGTTTGAGGAGTGACTTTCTGAACCAAGAAGTGAGCTAAGCAACCCCAGAGAGAAAAAGATACCATTTGATTAACTTAATCACTAAATGCAAAGTAAAACCTGCCTGTTGCTGACAACAAATCACTGCAATACACTCAAGAGGGTATCAAATCCTACTCAAGCCAAACAAGTCCATTTTTTCACTCAGCAGTGCTAGGATACACAGCTATTAGAATTCTCTATGGCATACTGTAAGACAGGATTAAAGATAGCACAACTCTCAGTGTACCTCTTTCAGGTTTGCACCAGCATCAGGATGATCTATATTTAGCCTATTTGTCCATAAATTTCACGTTACTCTACTCATTTTACTGTAGACCCATGACTTTGGAAACCTATTCCCATTGTGCTTTCCAGACCACATAATCAGATAGAAGAACTGAAACTTTTATATGGCCAATAATAAATGATTCAGGAAAGGTCATAACCTATAGCAGGATCTGGGTAAGGCAGCTCCTTGGGACAACTGTAGTATGCCTCCAGAGTAAACGGCTCCTTTCTATAGAAGGTGAGGACCTTAGAAAATGGGGAAGCATGGTTCTTGGGAAAGACCTCACAGTCACTGCAAGAGAAAACAGAGCAATCCTTCAGTACGTGGCTAATGAATCTGATAAAGTTAACAAAACTTTTCTAGATACTCATATACCTTAGGGAAAAGCTTGTCTAAGAAGTGACAGGAAGAGTCTCCTAACCTTTTAGGTTAGAGTAAGGCCAACAGCCATCTAGCTAAACTGCTCCCCATTAACTTCAGAAAAAGTATTAGCATTTGATCTGTTAAATAAGCACTGCTCTAAAAACATTATTTACTCCAGCTGTCATCACTCAGTTTTAAGCTGTATATAATCATGCAAGAAAGCTGAACTTCTTTTTACCTTAACCCTTCCTCTGCTGGTGAATTCCATCGTAAAGAAATAGGATACGGTATCAAATCTGTGATAGAGAACTCCCTCACTTTGAAAGCCGGGGATAAAATAGCACACTGAAAGAACACAAGAGCCATGTTAAAAACACTCAGACTTCAGGTGAACAGTAATTTCATTCAGCAAGTGGCTATTTATGCAGCTTCCCATGTAGATTTACTCTAGTTTAAGGGGGCTAATGGCTGTCATAATCTGATCCCTCCAAAAACAGAAATACACAAGTTCTACCTTAGAGTAATGTTGTTTGGTTTGCAATAGTCAGGCTCCTGAAGTGGGTTTTGTGCTCACAGAAGAGATCAGGAAACCTGAAGTAAAGTTACTTCCTATGGTGACACAGTACCAGGCTTTCTGCATACCGTAACAGAAAACTCCCTTTAGCAGATCCCTACAGCTCATACCACTGACTGAACAGAGCTGTAAGCATGTTAAACATTTGGAGAAGTGATCAGAGCAAATTAAGGTGCATTCAAGATATGGCAGCACTAGTAACTATTAAGAGTATATACTCCTGCTTAAACCATTCAAGTGGCTAATTCCAGCTCAGGAGACAGACTCCCATTAGCAGGAACCCAAGCTTTCATTTTCATCCATGTTATTAAGCAATTGCTTAATATCAGCAGTACTGTAATGAAAAAAGGTTTTCCCCTGTTTAACCAGGGCCTCCAAAGGAGCTTGGAAGACAAAACATCACGAGATTTATCAGACTACCCATTCCCAGCCACACTGAAACACGCTCTCTGCTTCTCTTCAACAAGCTACACTGACCCTCTGATTTGGCTCAGACAAAGAGCACAAAGAAACTGCTTAAAGCTGCTATTCTCGTCCTTCCAACTGCTCTCCTGAAGCTTATTTGAATCCATTCTAGGATACACATGAAGTATCCTTCATGTTACTTGTGAACCCTGTCTCAAATACTTGTGATTTCAGTAACAGCACTCAGAGCCAAAACAAAAGCACTTGTTACCTGCAGCGCACAACCTCGTGCCACAGCCTCATCTGCATTCAAAGTTGTGCTGACTTCTTTGCCAAAGAATTTACTGATCTTCTCTTTTACAGCAGGGATCCTTGTGGTACCACCAACTATCTCTACTGCGTAAATATCCTCCTTCTTTAACTCTAGAAAGGAATCAGACATTAGTTTTTAGACTGTTTTACATGAATATGCTGACATCATAAACTAGATGTTCACACCAACCGTTAATTTAAGCTTGTTCTCTGTTTCAAAGCGATAAGACTTTCAGATTTTTACCTTGTGTGAAGAAGTTTAAAAGCTTGTAACTGCTAAGCAAGAAATTGTTAGCAGTGCTAAATCCACCTGTCTGAGCTCTGGCAAGACCCAAAGGAAGCTTGTGATAGGGATATCTTTCCAAGATGCAGAACACAGAATGCAAGATCACTTACTTGCTTGCTCCAGCACACTGCGAAGGGGTGGCTCTACTCTGGCAAGTAGCCCATCACACATCTCTAGAAATTTGCTTCTGTTGGAGGAAACCATAAACAAAGCTGTAGCAAGCCAGAATACTGCAAATACAACAGGATGCCAAAGCCAGAAGAATGCCACTGTAGCTACATGCTGCAGGGTTTTCTCCTCCCCCAGTCCTAGCTTTCTACTTACGAAGTAAGTCCTCCCACAAACTCTGCTCTAGTAATCTAGGCACACTTGCAACACTAACAGCCCTCCCTCCTAGCTCAAGGCCACTGGCCGGTCTCTAAACACCATCATTCTCAGCAGCACCCCACACACTGCTCTTACATTTCCACTTCCCTCCAGCCCTAAGCACCAGCACTTTGTACTAAGCTTGAAGTGCTAAGTTTCTTGACTGAAGCGATTTGAACGAAGCTTAGAGTATAAGCATTACCTATTCATTGTTCCAGAGACATCTATGTCATTCATGAAGCACTCTATATTCATTGGGAGGTCAGAGGCATTCGCACTCATCAGCTTTTTCAGCTTCTCACACTCCTGGGACAGCCTCAGCAGTGCCCGGATCTTGGACTTGATGTCCAGTTTGTATTTCTTGCCAAATTCTTCACAGAAGTATTCAACTAACATCTCGTCAAACTTCCTGCCTCCAAGTGTTGTGTCAAATGCTGTAGCAAGAACCTTAAAGAAATGGAACTCTTCAGGAATGGCATCATTTCTCATTACTCAGTGACAGAAGTTAGCAGTTAATGTCAATGGATTTCTTTGTTTCAAATATAGTCAATTACAAATGAAAGTACTACAATGTTACTGCTGTGAAGAATGATATTCATGCAGCCACAACAGGAAGAATCCAGTACAGTTCATTTTTGACTCTGCCCTTGCAGTGAGGAGTTTCTTTTGATCAGCCTCAGCTCGACACCCAACCTAGCCCAAACAATAAATCCATGTCCCATACTCAGCTTTCACACTTCAGACACTGCTGGCAACAACTAAGCTATCCTATTCTATTTCAGGGCAGCCTAAGTAGCAATTACATTACAAACACCTGCAGTAATAGATGTACACATCCTGAGAGACGCCTTTTGTTTTTTTACAGCCTACCAAGTCTAAGCCATGATTATCCTGTGCCTGTTGCAGCTGGTATCAGAAGTGCTCAAAGTGCTGTTGGAGACAGAACCACTGTTATCCTGGACAAACTCTGTCACCTTCACAAATAAGAGACACCTCTCTGAACGGCAATTCTCACAGGAGAAAAAAAACCTACATCTCAAATGCTAAAAGCAGCCTTGAACCGCCAGCCTTCCTACAGCAAGGTGATAACTTTCAGAAGCAATTCAGGAAGCTAGGGCAAGACTCAGCAGCATAGTCTGCTCAGTAGCTTGTACTGTAAGCACACCATCAGTTCCCAAATTTTGCTTAGCCATTATCAGCTTGAGTCATATCCCAGATTAATTTTTGATACCTCATAAGGGTGGAACAAGCTAAGAATAAGGCCTGGAGAGAATAAATGCTATTAACTCTCACAGACAGGTACTCATTTCTGATGACATTATTATCTGCAAAGAACATCTGCGGCCCATCGCCCTCAGCTGATTTTATGCTTGAAACATTGGGAACTGATATTTTAAGGAACAGAAATCAGTGAAGTATCCCATTATTCTCAATACACCTTCAGACTAGGTTTGGCCTCTACACTGTTTTAACTGCCTTGCTGCCCAGCTCTCCAGTCTACACTCAAAGGCAACCCTTCCATACTTCTGCGGTTACAGTGGTTACAAGACAAATCAGAGTAACACAAAGTAGGTCATGTTTCCCTACAAGAGAAAACAGACCTTCAACACAACCAATGCTTTCAGAACTCTTGTCCTCTCTGCATTTCACTGCCCTGTGCTTAAAAGTTCAGGTTTGTTTCTTCAACAGATTCAGTTATTGGAACTGCAAAAGCCCAGACTGTAATTGTAAAAAGGTCACTAAGAAATGCTGAGAACAGTAATGCTTTGGCAGCTCACACTGTAACTTGCTTACCTTCCACTCAAAGCTGAAAGTAATTAGAATGTTTCTGCTCTCTCACATGAGCCCCGCAGTTAATGTTTAAAACATGACACTTAGAGCATCCTAGGAATGCCTGCTTTCATGCTTGCTCTCATGACTGGAGTATTCTCTGAGAGCAGCATCCAGTCAGATATGATAATTTCTGACAACACAGTTTAATTCAGGCTTTTTATTCTTTGCCAAAACCTGCTGATTAAGGCATGTTTGCTTCCTCCACACACTGCTCAAAAGCTCTTTAGTTCCCTGCCCTACTTTTAACTCCAGACAAAGAGCAATTTTGAGAGTAAGAACTGAGCTGTCTGGATGCACAGTATAAAGACAAGCAAGCTTGCCTGTCACAGGCCCTGTATGCACTAATGAATATTGCTACTGGTAATTAAAACGGATGCAGAACAGATTGTTTACTTTCAGCTTTCCTTTGTTGAATGCACAAACAGAAACTTGATATGCAGAATGCCCCATATCCACAAAAACAACATTCCGTGGCTTCTCTTCCAGGGCAGGCAGGTCTTGCTTATAGATCCCGTATGCCAGGGCAACTACACAGAGACAAGAGGTAGAGACTGTAGTCAGGATATTCAGTTCCATAATTCCTTAAGTGGGTCATCAGTAAAGACACTCAGCATTTCACACTCATTTTCAAGCTACAGTAACTAGCTTCTTGTAAAATAGAATTCCCAGTGCTAAAGGGACATGGAAGAATACAAAACAGCATTAGCCCCCCCCCAGTAGCTGCATTAAAATAGATACTCAGTAAATATCTTTATGCCTCTATAAAGCAATAAAGTAACAAAACAGATCAACTAATCCATTTTAAGTTAACAAACGCAGCAGTAACTCCAGAGGACATGGATCACTGACAGATTGCAAGCCCTTTTATCTAATAATGCAACTACAGTACTAAGCAAGGGAGAGAAGGGAAGATGCTACCTGCAGTTGTTTCATTTATCAGTCTCAGACAGTTGAGACCAGCGATCTGTGTAGCATCCATCACAGACCTCCTTTCTGCATCTGTGTAGAACGAAGGAACCTGCAAGATGATCAGATATCCAACATAAGCACTTAGAACAGCCATCTTCAGCAAACAGGGACAAGTGTGTGTAGAGAATTGGTACAGAGCACAACTGAGGTACCCTGCAAATTCAGTGTTCGCTTCAGCTGCAACAGAACATGAGGACAAAGTTACTTCTTGAGAAGTTTTTTTCCACCCTATCTCAGGCCACTCTTTTTAGGAGCAAAGAACTGGAAACAGGTACAAAATATTATTTATGCTGTTGATTAGCAGCAATTTAAGGTATTTCACCATTAATGAAGTCAGTCTAGAGTTGAAGAGATGTAAGAAAGATTCATTTTTAACAGAAAAGACAAATACCTGAATATTCAAGTCTCATGGGCGATTTCATGCTGCCGTCATTTCAGTTTACAATGCCAACCAAATAAGTAAGATCTGGTTACCATCACATACTTACAGAAACAACACAGTCAACTACAGGCTTCTTGAGTGCATTCTCAGCGGTCTCTTTTAGCTTGGTAAGAAGCATTCCTGTCACCTGTTCAATAGTAAAGTTTCTTTCTTCCTCCATATACATGGCCTTCAAAGAAGAATTGTGCACACACATTACACTACAGCACAACCCATGAGTTACACACATAAGGAACATACGCAAGAAAGAGCCTTCACTATAAGCAAGCTCAAACAGTAACCCAGCTCTGTACAAGCTTCTTGCTCAGGGCCTGGCTCATGCACAGCAATTGTGTGAAAAACACTGTAACGCACACTTCAATTCACATACACGAAGCTGCTCTGCACACGTTACTTTTTAATCCCAAATTGTAAGCAGTGCCTAGGATATGCTGCTTCCTGCTGGTCTGGGATAAGTCCATCACTTACTGCTAAAATCCAAATCAGAAGATCAGCTATTGTAGAAAAGGACCGATTTTTACCATTTCAGCTGAAGGACTAAGCTGACTTCTCACAGCTTTGCAGTATCTGGACAGTAGCTAAGTAAGTCCACTGGTCAAGTAACTTGTCTTCCAGATTCACCGTGAAGTGAAAGGTAAAAAGCACTGGTACAGCAGTTTGTGTGGGCTTTGCAAGGCAGTGAAGCTGTACAACTAAATGCAGTCTCTCCTAACACCTGGAGAGACCATCTGCATTGTCAGCCTGTCATTCCCTATTTGAGATTTTCCATTCTTAAGAGAACAAAAACCACAGCAAGGACATTTCAAATAAAGAGACTAAAGGGAACTTTATCAGTTTCCTCCTCTGGCTCTTTTTCAAATCTGCCAGACTTACCTTGATGCCAGTTGAGCCTGTTGGCAGCTGGACAAGTTCATAGGCAAGGCTTGCTTTTTCAGCTTGAACAAAGGGATCTGAGAATGCACGACCATGAAATCTTTTAAAACTTTGTACTGTATTCTTTGCATTTGAAATAACCTAGAGGAAAAGAAATCTTTAATACAACATGTCAGGGCAACATCTGAATTTCAAACAGAAGACAGAGTTTTGTTCTCATGCCTCTCCCACCAGCAGAGTTTTGTCATTTGTATCTTGTATCAGGGCAGTTGCTAGAAGGCACCTTCCCTCTGATCACTCACGGAACCTACAGGAATTTGAGATTTAAAATAAAATGTATGCTAGGAAACTGAGCCAGGATTCTATCAAAACCTGATAAAAACAGCACTCCATTGTCACAGTGTCATTGTAGGACCCTCTTTAAAAATGTCAGCAAAGTGTCTTTCCCCTTTACCTGTTTCTACACCCCACTTTTCTATCACAGCACAGCCAGTAATTCCACAAACAAAACACGTACATTGATGTAAACTCCAGTTTAGGATCATCACATGCATGTGACAGTCAACACAGGTATTCCCACAAAACAGTTCAAGGACATTGTCACAAAGCTTTAAAAAGTCAAGACAGCCCCACGACGCTACTGTCAGCTTGATTTAACTGACAAGAGTCTTATTAATGGCAGGGATCAGTGCAAATGGAGAAGTGAAAGAAGTTACAGCCTGTTTTCACATGGTGAAAGTAAACTCATTTAATTCTTTAAATTAGAGCAAGACACATACTAAAACCCCACAGCACTTCACTGAGCAGACAACACTGTACCATGTAACATTTACCTGTGATTCAGTTTTAGTCAAGGGTCTAATTCCTACATAACCTGGGGTTGATGTTGCGTGACTTTAGTTCCTGCAGGACATACCTCATCTCTACTGGATCTCTGTATCAATGCTTTCCTTTAAGCTAAGCAGACACTCAATCCCAGAAAAAAACATCTGTATTTAGTTCTAGTACAGTTGTTCTGTTCTTGAATAACATGGTTGTGTCCAGTCATTTTTGTATTCTATATAATGAATCTTCACCCATCTCTAGGTATTTTAGGCTAAGAAAAACCAAGTGTTTGAATAGTCACTTCCTGTAGAGGACTTCAAAGAAAAAAAATAGTCATGTTTATAGGGGTTTCACAGCAACACAAGACATGACACAGCAGGGCCCAAATGTGAAGTAGAACAAGTCAGCTTAACTTTTTCTGTGTCCTTAAATCATATTTACCTACCTACACACCAACAGACACTCAAAGCATAAGCAAGAATGCCAAGATAGACATCTAAGTTGTAACTCAACCATAAAGAGTCAAGAAAGATATATTTATACTCAAGTATGTCCCCTTTCTGGCAGAACTATTCACTTAATGGAATTCCACAGAATGCAGTCACATAATTAAAAGCTATCATAAGACACACAAACCAGAACAAGCTAAGGTAGAATGAAGCACTCTGCTTAGCTTGCTTTCTAGGTTGTAAATGTAAATTCTAATTAGTATTTATCAGAATTTCAGAAGAGGTAAAACTATGTTTCCCCCTCCCCACAACACACACTTCATCACACTCAATAATCAGCCCTGAGCTTGCTACTGGAGATGCCAGAGCAGCTTTACATGATGAACAGCTGAATTCCGCTCAGCTGTTCATTCGCTATGGAGACACCAAGACACCAGCTCAGAGACATCTGTCACCTTCCCTAATCAAACAGTACATCCTGCTCCTCAGCTACTGACTAACCCAACCTACACACTCACCTGGCTTTTAGCTGCAGCACCAATAGAGCGGTTCTTGGGTCCAAAAGATATACATGACCTGTAATGAGAGGAAAGATTGACAGTTAGTAAGCGACTGACAGAACTGTGCCACTTATCTTGTTGAGAAATGGTGATAATATCAGATTTTAAACAGTATTTGGTCTATTGAGGAGCTGGTCACTCAATGCAATATATGCACAGAAATTCTGTGAATTCTGGGAAGATATAGGAACTTTCAGCTCAGTCAGGACAACGCTCTGCACAGAAGCACAGCACTGAACCCAAACATAACTCATGCTGCTTCAAGTTTTACATCTAAACAGTAACTGGGGAGACACCCTCTAACTCAGTAGTTACCCATGTATCTAAGGCCACTCAAAGGTAAGTTGTTCATTAATAATACAGGAAACATTCAAGTGTTCAGAAGACACACAGGAGGTAAATCAGGGGTTCAGGAAATCATTCCTATGTATCTGTACCAAATGCTAACTAAGCTTCCCAGTTTAAAAGCAAACCTGCAGAGACAAATTGGTGCTTGTGTTTCCATCTGTACTCACTGAAAGACCATATATTACAGAAAGAAAAAACATTCATGCCATGCTACTTGTGACAGCCTGCAGGTCTGAAAAACACAGAATAAACCCCTCCATTCTGGAGGAATTCCTGCTCCTATTAAGCCTATTTACATATTTAACAAAATTAAATCCAGCACTCCAATCCAAGTTCCTCATACCACTGAGGTAAACTTACTGGGAAAAGAAGAATGCCATGAATCAAGCAGATTGTTACTATTCACACAACACTGGAACGACACAATTCAGCTGCTCCCTGTGCAGCAGGTCAAGAATCTGCTTTACAACAGGGCTCTGCCACAGGGCTGCCACAAGAAACAAATTCCATCCCAGCCTGAGGTTTAGAATTGGCCTGTCAAACAGAAATGGTCAAAACCAGAACTGAAGAGCAGGGTGAGATAATTGCACTGGGTTTGTATCTTCTTCCAATTTATTAACAGCTTAACAGCAGAGGCAAAGCCCACCCCGAAGCAACGTGCTTCAACAGAACTAACATTTCTGAATGAATCTGTTGTTATCTGAAACAACTACTCAAAGGGTTAGTTAAAGGGAGGAGGTCCTGTGCCATGCAAACCCTAAGGCCCACACTAAGGGAACATAAGCTGCAGAGTTTATGGTTAAAAACCTCATGAGCCCTCAGCTGGAAGCTGGTTATTAATTTACTCTGGGCTCCAGAAAGGAATTAAAGACACAAACAGGAATTGCTGCTTTTCTCCTGGATAAGAACAACAAGATACCCAGCAATTTCACTGCTAGGTTCACAAGCCATCAGCCCCATCCATCACAAATCCACTAATACAGATTACAGAACTGCCAAGCTGCCACACCGGACCCAGGACGAAGCTAAGTTATACTGCAAGAGGGAGGGAAGGAGGAAGCAGCCTCATTCAGTTTACCACAGGATCCAGGGTTAACTCATTAAACACAAATTAAGACTACTGCACGATTTACTGGGAACTAAATAAGTAACCACAGCACCTAGAGCAGAATCATAATCACACTGAAGGTCATCACAGGTCTAATGAAGCAACTTAAGAGCTTTGAACTTCATTAATGCTCCTGGAGGCACCACTTCTCACTCCCACCTGCTTCCACTTCCTCAGATGATATCTCTTGTCCCCTGACAGCACATTTCCTCTACAGTAAAAAAAACAGCACTCACTCCCTAAGCTCAGTTACAATTTCACTTTCATCCTATGGAGATAACGGATGATCTCCCTCTCCCCCCCCTCATTTTTACCAGCTTTCTCTCTACCACTTCTCCATTTTAAGAATATTGTATTCAAAGACAAATGTGTTTTGTGTTGCTTTGGGATAAAGAAGTTCCAATTTCACAGGATTCTGGAAGAATCCAAGTGCACAGCTGAACGCAGATTCAGAGAGAACACCATTGTGCCACTGCACTAAACACAGCGCATTCAGCAGGGTTTACTTTATGAAAACAATGACAATAAAAGATACCTAAAAATCCTTCCCAAAACATGGATGTCATCATAGCAAGTAATGTTTAATCCTGACCATGAGCAGACTCCTGAGGAAACCTGCCACAACACCCTGCATGATTTCCTCAGAGGACACTGTAGAGAAACACTCAGCACTGACTTCTTGAACCAGGCTGTTTCCAAGACGAAGTCATTAACAACTCCCTTTACAGATAGGTTTGCTCACACAATGGCTTCTGCATTCTCTCAGAACAGTGCCTGGAGATTAATTCCCATTAAAAACTTTTTTTATCATTTTCATTATGCTATTTTTTTTTTCAATTTCACTTCAGCCCTTCATAACTGAATTATTTCTTGAAAGATGCTTTCTGCCAGGTACTTTACACAGCTTCAGTGAGCCATATCTGTATTTTCACCTCATATATATAAGCAGAACTTCAACTCCCTGAGGGATACATACCCAGAGCTTCTAGAAAACTGCTTTGAAGTTCTGCACATTAACTACCTTCCTAGTACACCTAACCCTTAAGCTGCTGTGTTATTGGCAACACTTCAGAGACTATTCCTTACTCAAGCACATGGTACCAGATTTAAAATTTCCTTCATCAGATTCATTGGTTGGAGATGGCAACAAGCAAACAGAGCTGAGGTATTGTCTAATAAGAAGGACTCGGGGATGTTGGTTGATGAGAAAATGAACATGAGCCAGCTGCAGTGTACACTCACAACCCAAAGCCAACTGTATCCTGGGCTGCATCAAAAGGAGCATGACCAGCAGGTCAAAGGAGGTGATCCTGCCCCTCTACTCTGCTC
>JASSUY010051051.1:13881-24266 GCA_032466535.1 Forpus xanthops | reverse complement strand
TAAACAGGGGAAGTTTAGACTGGATCTGAGGAAGAAGTTCTTTACTGTAAGGGTGGTGAGGCACTGGAATGGGTTGCTCAGGGAAGCTGTGAATGCTCCATCGCTGGTGGTGTTCAAGGCCAGTTTGGACAGAGCCATGGGTGACATGGTTTAGTGGGAGATGTCCCTGCCCATGACAGAGGGGTTGGAACTGGATGATCGTAAGGTCCTTTCCAACCCTGACTATCTATGACTCTATGTCTCTGGTCTTTATAAACAGATGTGAAGGACCTAAAAAAAACCCACCTAAGACGATGTAACTACCTCATTAACCCATTTACTTCAGCATCTGCTTAAAATAAAGCTATGCTACCACAAACAGAAACTTCTCAAGAGAGCTTCCCAAACAGCTCCCTCCAGGTCTGATGCACTGGAAAGGTTATTTTTCCACCTTCATTTTGCTATTTGAGAAGAGTTTTATCCCAGCTCTCCCTCTCGAAAAGTTTATTAAAACGACACAACACACAGTGTTCCTGAGAGAAGTGTTGGGAGTCCTATTCAAGGAAGCAGAGCTTGAACATAACACACACGTTGTAAAGAGTGACCTGCTTCAAGACCGAGCTCACCGGCAAACTGCACTATCAGCCAGGCCCTTTTCCAGGCAAGAGGGTGCCTGGCTGCGCTGCTCACATCCCCCTTCCCATCCCCAGCACTTGTCAGTCTGGTGGATGGCTTCGAGTGAGTTTAAAAGCCTCAACACGAGCCCAGCGTTCACCTCCGCAGCCCGGCTGAAGCGGGGGGGGGAGAACTTGAACTGCAGGGGAACCGGCAGGAATGCTATACGGATGTCGGAACACGGCGTGGAGATTTACTAGGAGTTAAGCGTTATTACTTCCAGCAGAGATGTGACCAGCTCTGCTTGCATTCACAGACCCTGCTCTTTCAGCCGTCAGCCCTGCCCCAAGGAGCACACGCTGCTCACACACTACACAGGAAGGATAGCAGCAGCGCGGGGTACCCGCAGTTTCTCTCCGTGCCGGCCGCGCCGTTCCGCTCGTTTCCTATCGCGTTCGTACGGCACTGCCGCCATCCCCAGCCCCGGCTGCCTCCCGCCCCAGCACACCCGGGCCCGGCGGCTGCGCTCCCTCCCGCGGGAGACCGCCGCCTCAGCGCGGCCCGCGCCCCACTCACGGCGTGCTGCGGTCGCTGTACTCGTTGGCGATGGTCTCGATGCCGCCGGCGCGGGCCACGGCCACATAGCAGCTCTGGAACCCCAGATCGATGCCCACCACAGACATGGCTGCGGCACGGAGCGGCGGCGGAGCTCGGCGCGGTTAAATGCGCGGCGGCGGCGGCGGGGCCTGCCCGGGCGGGGGCACTTCTCGAAGGATCCCGTCGGGCCGCGGCAGAACAGAGAGCGCGGAGAGGCGGAAGATCTCGCGAGACTAACGAGGGGAGAGCGGGCCGCGCCCGGGGGCGGGGCTACCGCTGGCCCCGCCCCCGGCTCTACGCGCGCGCTTTTCCGCGGGCCGAAGCGCGGGCGCGGGAGGATGGAGGAGTGGGGATGGCGGCGTTGGGGGGCGGTGGTCGTTGGGGCCTTTCAGTGCGAACTGAAAGAACGTTCACGTCGGGGTTTGTTTTACACATGGTGTAAGCACCCGTGGGCAAGGGAGGGGCTGGAGGTGAGGAGTGTGCTTGTGAGAGTCATGAAGTAGAGCACAGTACCCGGAGCCTCGGGTACAACAGAAAGGATGGAGGAATCAACATTTACTGTTCTGGGTCAGAGCCATTTGAGTGTACCATGGTGGTGGCTCCGCCTCAGCCCTCCCAAAATGACAGTGAAATCCCTCTTCTGTTAACAACCTCATGTACTTTATACCCAGCACCTAAAGGGGCAACAGGAAACCTGGAGAGGGACTTTGGACAAGGGATGCAGGAACAGGCCAAGGGGAATGGCTTTAACCGCCAGAGGGGAGACTGAGATGAGCTCTTAGACAGAAGCTCTTCCCTGTGAGGGTGCTGAGCGCTGGCACAGAGTGCCCAGAGAAGCTGTGGCTGCCCCATCCCTGCAGTGCTCAAGGCCAGGTTGGACACAGGGCTTGGAGCAAGCTGCTCTATGGAAGGTGTCCCTGCCTGTGGCAGGGTTGGAGCTGGAGGAGCTTTAAGGTCCCTTCAACCCCTTTGGAACAGTCTCTGATTCTGTGATTTTATGAAACTTCCCATCTGGGAATGCTTTTAATTCTGAGACAAAGCATACTTCTAACACAGCAACGTAATGCGCTATAAACAGGATGATCCCGAATTCCCAGCTCTGTATTTCCATCACTGCTCCTTGTCTCAATGATCCAGAAGACACACGGCTGACACACTCAGCTGGGAGCAGGAAGGGCTCGTGCCCAGCAGCAGCCCTGGCCCCGCACGGTTGCCACTCCTGGCAGGGAGCTGGGTGACACCACTCTGGCAGCTGGTGCTGGGCCGGGAATTGCATCACGGTGCCAGTGCCCGGGTAATATTGAACGGCTCAACCTCGGACGTCCTTGAGTGTAGAGCGAGGTGCCAGGGAATGAGCCCAGTGCTGCTCCGCAGGGAGGGTATTGCACAGCACAGCCAGGACAGCATCACCCATTTCCCCTTTTCTTTCTGTCTTTCACTTTCATTGTCAAAAGGAAAGGGAATAAGAACGGTGTGCCTGGTATCAGATGAGACATTTGATCGTGGAGACATAGAATGGTTAGGGTTGGAAAGGACCTTATGACCTGTGTCCAAATGCTGGGGACAGGAGGGAGGTGGGAGAGAAGGACCCCACCAGCTCAAAGTCCTGGTCATCACCTACAACCCCCAGCCAGGGGAAACATAAAGAAATGAAATAAGAACTTTGTCGTGATGTATTCATCTGAAGTGGAACAGATTCCATGATTCTCCCTATTCTCTGTTTTCTGGTGTAAAAAATGAAAAGACTGGTATAGATCTTTCTAAGAAATAACTGGGATTCAGTGACAGCTGGGGGACACACAGCTTATCCTGAACTCATTATACATATTATTTGATAGAGCTTTACTGTTTCTTCCCTGCTGAAGACTAATTTGCAGTAGAGCGTGAAATGAAACAGCACAGTAACTCAATTCACTGGATTTTACCCATGAGTTTGGCAGTTCTTGACTTGTGAAGGCATGATAAGTAGCTGATACTGTATATGTGTATGCTGGGGTTTATTCTATATATGCTTTTTTGGTATTTCATAATCGCATTATATGCTCAAGACTTTCAGAGTTCAGTTGTATATTTGATCAACTATTGCTATATAGAAGAAAATATGAGTCAGAGAATGTATACAAATGTAGTGATAACATGGCCTAAACATCATGGCTGTTTCTAAGGAAGGAATGATTTATTGTTCTTGGGCTTGATACAACTTCACTGCTGTGACCTGCAAACGAGCCTTCTGTAGCATGACAGGTCTAATAAACAGTTAATGCTCAAAAACTGGGTATAGGATAAAATGGAAACAGAGTGATGTGTTGCTGTTCATTTGTCTGTTCTTCAAGGTATCTCCATAGTGCTTTCATCATTCAATGGAAGTCTACTTGATTGGTGCCTTGCTCAGCCCTGATCTCAGTGTGCAGCCTCCAGACTTCCTCTGGGGAGCTTCACAGGTGCTTCCTTGCCTGGAAGATGAAGCATCTCCTTTTCCTCTTATCTGTATGTGAAACTTGAGGCTTGATTTCAGAGGAAGCACTTGAACACTACAAATCCATGGAGCATCTCAGTGTACACCCTCCATCTTTAGGCTCTGTTTACAGTGGCATATCTCACAATTCATTACCAGCAGCCAAACACGAACATCGATATGGGTTTAAAAGAAGTCCTAGCTGATATCTGTCACAGGCTATTCTTTGGGCTGCTGTAAATAGCCATTGCATGTCACCTCACGCATGGTTCATAGTGCTATTCTGGGATATTCAAATAGGAATGGGCTTTGCGATCTCCTCAGCTGAGGGTATCTGAAGTATCATGTTGCCCCGAGCTCTGAATCATACAGCATATAATACCACAGTTCTCAGAAAATCCCACCTCTTTGTATGGGGCAGGTTACCCACAAGCCGTTTTCACCAGTTATCTCATGAATTTGCAGTGAAATAAATAGTGAAAACATGAATTTCCCTCTATTCTGGTTCCATAGCTTTCCATCAAACTTGGATTTCATGCATTTACAAATCAAGCCATCACAGCTACTGAAGTACCAGAGCTGGAGAACTGCCCAGCAAACAAACCCCAACCCAACCAACTGAAAATATCTCACAGACACATAACAAAAGCAAATTGTAAACATAAAGGGAAAGGGAGGAACAAGGAAAACATCAGTGGCAAGTGATGGGCACTGGAGCAACAAATGTGTAATCTGAACAATATAGAAATGCTTCCTGAAACAAGTATGTGCTTCTGGATGTTGGGTATTACACATACATGATAGTTGTATAATAAAGGCTATATGTTTGTGTTTAAACTATTGTATATGCTTCCTGAATAACACTGGAAATCAGGGCCCTGGGGCAGCCTGCTCTCCTGAATGGGTTTTAAACACACAAGCCCCTGCTTTCTTCATCCAGACTATCCACAAATCTCCCAGAAATTGCTGTATGCTGTGTGATGTGCATTTGGTGCAGGTGACAGCCTTCCCCTCTCATAGGATCCCAGCCTGGTTTGGGTTGGAAGGGACCTTAAAGCTCATCCAGTTCAAGCCCCTGCCACGGGCAGGGACACCTTCCACTAGAGCAGGCTCAGGTTAGGACTATGTCCTGTACCAGTCATCAGCCCCGGCCTGCCACTGTGACTCCTTTGTACATGAAGGTCTGCTGGCTGCCTGCCCGTGGTGGAGAAAAGGACTGAATTTGCAATAAATGAAGTTAATGCATTCCAGTGCCATGTTTAATGATGTAAGGTGCCACAAACCACACATGCGGATGACGTCCCCGTTACGTTGACGTTCTTCACGCTCCATTCGGGCTCTGTTGACACACAGATCCTCAGCATTCCCTGACGTGTGAGCTGAGGAACTAAAAATAGGGCAGAGTTTTCTAGGCTGGAGCAGGAACAGTCACCCAGCAGGCACTTGCTGAGGTATAGGCAGAGTAATGCCCCAGCCCCATAGCAATGCTGCACCAAGGCTACCCCTTCTAGGGAAAGGGTGCTCATCTCAACTTCACAGGTTATAGATTAAGTTAATTGAAATGTGTTTAAATAACAAAGCTTAATTTTTACTTCCTATTTCAATGGCAACTATTACAGATTTTAGGGATGCCCTGTCCCTTTCAATGTATTTTTACAACAGCTGACCTGCTGAAGACTGATTTGATTTGAGGTTCAAATTTGGGGTCCCTTCACATCAATGGCAAGTAATGGTTCAAACTGGCATTTCTGTCTTTTTTCTTTCAGCTTTCTGTACTATCTTCTAATGATCTGTTTAAACAGAGAGTACCGAAGGAAACTGGCATACTGGAAGCCTGGAAATCACCTACATAGAGCCAGAGCCTGCTCTCAGTTACTCATATAAATATTGAGTATCTGCATCGATTTTGTGAGAACAGACCTACATCCACACTCCTATTAAATTATATCTATTTAGACACTTTTATTTTTGCCAGATCTTCTATTGTCTTCACAGAGTTGAAACAAATACTTTTTGTGACTCTGCCAGAAGACCCTTTTTCCCGTAGAAATATCATAGTATGTTCAGGAATTTATCCTGCAAGGAAAGTGTACAGAAGAGGGAATGCAGAAACCATCTTTGGGAAGTTACAGAGGAACAAAACTGAACTATTTTGAGTTTCTGCTGCTTTATTTTATGCCATATTTCTGCTTCTCACAAGCAAGTCATCTGAAACACCACAACAGATGGGATCTCACCTGGAGCTCCCTACCTTGATGTGCTAAAATACGCTCTGATGAGGCCGCTCATTGAAATGCTCCCAATAGAACAATGTGAGAAAACCATCACATCGATGCAGTGCATGGGCAATGCTCTGGTGGAAAACAGGTGCTTTGCTTTTCATAGCACTTATAAGGGACCAGCAGCTGGGTACCAGTTGAGTGCTTGGGGTTCACTGCAGCAGATGCTCATGGCTCTTCTGGTTTTGCTTTTGTGATGAAGAGAAACACTGGGAGGTTTTTCATCAGAGGTTGGCTGTGTTTTAAGGAAAGCTCTGTAGGTAGAGACAGCATTTTCCAGCAGGCCAGCCAGTGTCGGAAAAGGTAGAGAAAACCCTCCTAAATATCCAATTCAGTAAGTGCAGGTGGATTCAGACCCAGCCGAGGCATGCAGCATCCCAGCACCGATCCAGACTTCCTGATAAACCACATTCTGTTGTGTCCTGGCATAAAGCTCAGCTGCCCTCCTCTTAAGGGATTTCAGTCAAGCTGCATTACAGGTGTGGCATTGTTTCTTGGGAAGAGCTAGGCTGTTACCTGGAAATTCAAACTCCAGGTGCCCTAGCGAAGGAATCACATCAGGAAAAGCTTTAATTACAGAAATAAAACCTGTTTGGGGGAGGTCGCTTCATTTCTTACAGACGTTTTATTTCACAGGGAGTGTCAAAGCTTTTCCTTTTTGTTTTAAATCAGGAAACACTGAAAACAGAACAAAACACTTATCGGCACCTTACGCTGTGTCTCTAGTGCTCAAAGATGCCTGAGCCAAATTTAAAAGCCAAATTTCTGTGCCCAAAAGTGGTGACATGGAGTTTCATGTGAGCTTGTTTCCTCCACAGAGAAGCAAATCAACCTGGCCAACTTTAATGTGTTACCTTAATGTACTGCTGTGTATAAACTTGGAGTTACAGAGGGTAAAACTGCATGGAGGCAGCAAATCCCAGACAGGGAATGATTTAAATCTGTTTATTCCTTATCACTGAGACTTTTTTCCCAGCCTACGTTTTCGCTGGAACAAGGGCCTTCTGTGTTTCTGTCTCTCCCTTTTAGTTTTCTCTGATGCTGAAAATGACAGCAGTTTTACATACAGGAACTCGGTAGCCAGTGTGGGTTGGTTATTTGGGGGGGGGGGGGGAATGTGTTTTGGTTTGGGTTTTAAATTATACTGTTATTTCTATGTTCATTCTGAATTGGGTTTTGGCATCTTCTCAGCACACAGTGCACAATGTAACCAGTAACTGGAGTTACCCCTGGCAGAGGGGTTTTAACCATTTCTTCACAGACTCAGTTCTTCCTAAGCCATGAAGAAAAAGATCTGACAACAATTTCCAGCTTCACATACAGACCCTTAATGAATAGTGTGATACCTTTTGTTTCATGAGCAATGTTTGCATAGGGAAGTGCTGGGGTTGGGAGCAGAGAACAGTTTCTGAGGAGATGACACCGGCACCTCAGCCTTGGGCCACTCAACCTTCAGTATTTCCCCTCTTTTCATCTCCTTTGTGTCCCCAGACCTCTTCCCTGTCCTGTCTAGAGATGGGCACACTTTGGACAGCAATCTCCCTGCCCAGCATATTTAGAAACAGGTTAATGACGCGCCACCTTTAAATAGCACCTGGCATGCAGAGGCAGATTTATGAGCACAGGCAGTTCATTGAGCAGCTCCCTGGACCCGTCCCCCCGACAGCCAAGCCAGCACCATGCAATGACTCTGCACATTCAGTCCACAGAGGTTGCATCCTGCGGAGTGATCACAGACCCTGTGGGGAATCACCTCGGAGTGAAAGAACGGAGATTTCAGGCTGTAGGAACCCGTGGAGCCTGAACTCACAACACCACTTTCAAACTCCTCAGGGAGAAGGATTTTAAGTGGGTTATTCTACTAAAAGATGCATCTTTAAAGGCTCTGTGTAAGGAATAGCCCCTCCACTGCATGGTGTACACTAGCAATCTTGCTATACTGGCCAGTTTAGGCAACTGGAGTTTTGCTGCATTAACCTTAGGAGAGTTGCACCGGGGCTGGAAGCACCAGATGTTAAGTAAAGGACAGATATTGCCATCAGAAAGCAATTTACTCCAAGATTTTAAGTGATCAGCAGGCAGGAATTATTACAAAGCATAGATTATTATAAAGAGCTGTTCTTGGCTATTTTGTATTATAAGGCAAATTTCGCAGTCAATCCTAAAATAGGGAATTCTTCTGGCTGATCTTCTCCATTAAAAGTGTGATGCCAGACATCAAAATTCAAATGTTGGGGCCAAACTCTGCTGTGCCTGTAACACCAGACACCACACATCAGAATTCAGCTGAGGTGCCAGAGATGATTAATCACAGGTTATTGTGGAGCATCATCCAAAGCATAACAATGATCAGGTACTGCAAGAAGAGAGAGATATAAAGGAAACCATGTGTATGGGAACAGCCACTAGCCTTGGATGTTACAATTACAGACTCTGGAGACAGAAGCTACCAGAATATTCAACAATTAGTCACCTGGTAATTAATCCTGATGAGTTGGTGTGTTTATGTCTAAGAGAATCTCTCTTTATCTTATCTTCCCAGTGTGGTATCTAATTGGTGCCGTTGTACCCGGCAGATGCTGTTACCATCCCTGTTGTTCCAAATACTGTGTGACACACAGCAGGAAGTGCTGGCTCTGGTATCTCCTGGCTGTGACCTGATAGAGCATCACCAGGGGCAAAACACCCCTGCCACACACCAGCTAATTAATGACATGGACATTCAATGCCTGAAAGCATCAGATTTTTATGTGACATATAAATATAGTTTTCTTCTATATGAGGGTGCTGAGGCGCTGGCACAGGGTGCTCAGGGAAGCTGTGGCTGCCCCATCCCTGGCAGTGTTGAAGGCCAGGTTGGACACCGGGGCTTGCAGGAACTGCTCAAGTGGAAGGTGTTGGAGCTGGGTGAGCTTTAAGGTCCCTTCAACCCCAACCAGTCTGGGATTGTGTAAGTTTATACGTCTATGAATTGCTTAAAAGATGAAATCTGGTCTCACTCCTGTTACATTCCTCTTCTTTATCCCCACAAAGAAGTTGTACCGTGCTCCAACCTTGTGTCTTGTCTCAAGTGCACGTGTCTCTCACCACAGGCTCTCTTTTACATACAGCTCCTCACACAGCAATGATCCAACTGGTACAGTTGGATTCTATTGAACTTGTAAGAAAATACAATGTGTAATAGAATAACACCAACACAAGAAGCGCACTCTAAAGAGCTACTTCACTGATACTACAAGTTGGTAGCAGTTCATTCTCCCACTAAATGTAAATGTTCAATGGAATGCCCATTTATTGCCAATAAATTGTCCCTATGACAGGACAGTTCTGAATTAAAGCTGGAAATGGTTGGTTATAAGGTATTCCCAGGATACTAGCAGCAGGAGCAGTGGCAATTCAGCACTAAGAAATGTTTTCTTGAGGATTTTTGACATGAAATGTAAGATACCATTTTAAACCTGATCCCATGAGGTAACAATGAGCGCTGATAAAGCCACATTCCTTGTTTCCCTGGATCCAGGATACTGGCTGCTCTACTTGTGCCAGCTGGCAAAGCTTCCCAAGGGGCTGCCTGCCAGGTATGTGCCACCAGAAAGCTCCAGCCGCTGCTGCTTTCCTGTGCCCAGACCTCTCCTCCCACGTCAGAGACTATAAGGAGATGATGTAGGAGCCAAAAATACTCAGTGCTGTTGGCAGAGCTGGGGACTACAGCCTCTTGGGCTGAATGGAGCAGCAGAAAGAATCTGCCTTACGATTCCTAGATGGAGCTGAGCTGTATTTCCTTACAATCAAGCACAGAACACATTGGGTCAGCATGAACACCATGAACACAGCGTATCGGTGTCCTCAGCTCCTGAGACTGCTTCATGGATGATTGAGCCATGGTTACCCACCCATAACAGTAGCAGAATTAACCTCAATTATGTTGAGATGTCTTTCTGAAAGAAAAGAAAGAAAGGGAAGGGAAGGGAAGGGAAGGGAAGGGAAGGGAAGGGAAGGGAAGGGAAGGGAATGCCTGCAGCCTTTCAGAAATGCTCATGTGTTGCATTACCCGTTCTGAAATCTACCTCTTTCTGTCAATGTTTTGGAGCCTTCATGTTACGACCAGAGTGCTCTCAAGCTCTCCAGCTCTCGAGAAGCTGTAGCAGAACAGGCTGCCTGCAGCTCTGTTCAGTTATTCATGTGGACTAATGAAGGTGAAACGACCCCAGTGTCCCTTGGCCAGGACTGCTCCATGGCTGAAGCAGCTCAGGGGTGATGCCCTGTGGCAGGAGAGACCTGGATCCTCCTTCCCTCCCCTCCCTGCACACTGCCCTTCTGCCGGCTGCCTTGGGCACCCAGCTATCCCCTGCCATACACAGGGGAGATCCCAGCCTGGTTTGTGTTGAAGGGACCTTAAAGCTCCTCCAGCTCCAACCCTGCCACGGGCAGGGACACCTTCCATAGAGCAGCTTGCTCCA
>JASSUY010051051.1:0-13609 GCA_032466535.1 Forpus xanthops | reverse complement strand
CAGCGCTCAGCACCCTCACAGGGAACAGCTTCTGCCCAAGAGCTCATCTGTCCCCCCTCTGGCAGTTAAAGCCATTCAAAGGGCTGCTCTCCATCCGAATCTAGACATGTGCTGTCTCAGTCGCAGCCCGTTCTGCTGCTGATTTCAGGTGTTTAAGACACATCCCCGCTAACATTTATAAAGCGAAGGGCAGGTTGCTGCCAGTCTGGGGCTGAAGGGAGGAAGGAGCAGCGCAGCAGCCGAGGCCCGCGGCTGGGCGACAAGAGGCTGAGGCGGGACCGGGCCCAGCAAGGGCCGAGTGCCTTGAGGAGACACTGGGCACCGCGCCATAGCGGCTGGGAGCCGGGGGCTCACGGAGGGGACAGCGGGGAGCCGGCTGGTGGGGAGCAGAGCACAGGGACGGCAAATACGGACCGGGGCCGGGGCCATGAGGGACCGCCCACCGCGGCCCTCCGCCGCCATGGCAACGCGGGAGGAGGCGAGACGAGACGTAGGGGAAAGCGCGGTCCCGGCGGCGCGGCCTCTCTGGCCGCTCTTTGTGGCGGCGGACGCCATATCCTATCGTGCACCGCGCCCGCGTCTCTTCTTCCGGTGTGGCCGCTAAGATGGCGACTCCCATGCACCGCCTCATAGCGCGGAGACAAGCGTGAGTGCGGCGGGTGGGGGACCGGGTGGGATCGGATTGTGCTTTACGGGCCCCTCTGCGGGGCGGCGGGTGCGGGACCCGGAGGAGCGGGGCCGGGGGACGCTCCGGGGAGGGGTCCGAGCGCTTTCGGAGGCACTCCGCACCCGCGTGCGAAGGCGGCTCGTTAGGAAACGCGGCCGCGGTGAACCGGTGGTGACAGGGCTGCGGTGAAAGGAGAGAGTAGGAACGGAGAGGGAGGGTTTGCGCTGTCGGTGCTAACGGGCCTCGGCAGCCGTGCGGGAAGGGGCTGCTGGCGGGCAGGGCCGCGCCGCGCTGTCAGTGATGAGTGACGGGTTCTGGGCCGTGCGGGCACTGGTGTTCATGGGGCTTTCAGTGGTCAGATGGAAACAGGAGCTGTCAGCTCGTGTGGTGAGTTCACAGAACTCCAGAAGAGAGGCAAAACAGACAAGGAAGCAAGTGTCCTGTACTTGGGTATACATATTGCACTTGAGTAACCCGCTCAATACTGACGGGAGCTGATTGCAAAACACCGAATGAGGAAAAGCCAACATTTTTGCTTGCTTATGTTGAGCGCAGTAAATGCTTGTGCTTCACTGTGGCGTATTGCTTGCGTTGGGTTTTTGCTGGTTTGTTACTTTGTTGGTTGCCTTCATTTGGGTTTCTGTTTTCTTCTTCAGAGTAATTGATTTCCCATGTCTCAGTTTTCAGAGTGTGTTTGGGTTTCTTGGCCTGATCACAACGCTGGCTGGAGCATGCAGAGCTGCATTCTCTTGGCTTTTTTAGTGTGCAGTGTAATCCCTTTCCTCGTTTGTGCTGTGGGAAGTGACAGAAGTTCAGTGGACTTGTGGAATGCTTGTTCTTTTAAGTTGCTATGTTATGAGTCAATTATTTCTTCTCTGGTTACATTGCTCTCTGCTTGTTGGGTATATGCTGAGCTCTTAACGTGCAGCCTTTGCCTCTAGGTCATGGTCATGGTTCCTGTTGAGAGCTTACTTCACTCTTGTGGCTCTCCTTAGTGTTAGAACTCGTCAGTGCTGGTGAGGTGTT
This sequence comes from Forpus xanthops, assembly GCA_032466535.1. Lineage (NCBI taxonomy): Eukaryota > Metazoa > Chordata > Aves > Psittaciformes > Psittacidae > Forpus > Forpus xanthops. The sequence goes on along the minus strand of JASSUY010051051.1, from coordinate 11,916 downwards.
ACAGCTCTGTAGGTGTTGAGCCTGTTGGATGGTTTCCTGGTAACTGTTTTGAGGCTTGATCCTTATCTTTTTAGCTTGCACAGAGTTGTCTGCCCCAGGCCTCTGAGTAGTGCTAAAACCTTGGCAATAGAGAGCTGTGTTAGTGTTGCCTTGAAATTCCATTCTGTTCCTGTGGAGACGGGTCTGGGCTGGTCTGAGATGGAACAATAAGCACTTTTGGGGGTTTATGTGGTGTTGAAGAGGGTACTTTGTCATTCTGCTGATGTGTAACTCTTGTGGCAGGGCCAGAAGTCCAAGGTAAAACAAACCATTCAAAGATGTTGGGTTTTTGTTCTTTACCAGACATCTGCTTCCTGTTCAAGTCTGAGTTCATTGTGCAGTGCGGGTTGTGAGTTTAATTAGTTCCTGTAGTGCTGATTTAGGTCAGGATTCCTAAGGCAAGACTGTGAAGCCAGATAGTCTTTGCATTGAAAGGGATGGATGCTCAGAACAAGATTCCCTTCCAGACACCGTAGAACCATCATGAAAGCTGATGGTAGAGTTGAATGAGCAGTTCCCACCTCGCCTTGAAAAGGAGCATTCCTGTTGAGAGGAGAATACTACTGGTCTGTAACTTGGTGCTCTGTAAATACTAAATGAAGAGCCTATGAGCCTCCTCCTCGTTCAGCCAGGGCTGTGAACTGGAAAGAGCTGAGATGGGCTGGCCTTGGAAAGTTGGTGTTTGCTCTCTGGAGAAAATTGTACGGGTAGGAATTAGCTCCAGCAGTTGCAGTGAACATCTGGGGGAACTGCAGGGTCCTGATATCAGTGCTGGCTCTGGAACTGCTCTGTGGTTCTGACCTTGAGCAGAGTCACTTGACCCATCTGCAAGTTTCCTTATCTGTGAAGGAGGAGGTTGGCTATGAGAAGATGGCAAAGCAGCCTTTGCAGAGCTTCAGAGCAGTGATGTAAGAGCCAGAACATGGAAATATGAGTTTTCTCTCTTGGCTGGCTTTGAAAAATGGTCAAAGTTGTTTACCACAGTGTGAGAACTGACATATGGATGTAGAATGCTCACTAATCCTTCAGGTGTTGGAGTGCTGCAGAGCAGTACATGAAGTCTTGCTTGCTTTACATTGTACAAAATCGGCAGAAGTCTCATTGCTTTTATGATAGACCTTCTGCCAGGCTTGGCTCAATCCCAGCACGTTCAGATAAGCTACTGTGAGGAGCAGCTCTGAGTCTTGGGCTCTTTGTGAGGATTTGGCAGTTTGGTACTTGAGTGTGAAGCAGTTTCAGTGCCAAATCCTGGAACTTGCTCTTTGTTAGCAGGGTTCTAAACCAGAACTTTGATTATGTATCTGAACCACATGCAATTACACTGCATACAGTTTGTTACTCTCCAGTAATCATTCCCAATAGCTGGTGTACAAATATATCCTGTAATGCTGAAAACTGCCAATTGAGTTGATCAAATAGAGGCTGCAAATTAGCTGAGCAGCAGCTAGTGTAAAACTAAAAGTGAAGTTCAGGTGCAGTAGGTGAGTGTATTGGCAGCTGATATCAGTAGCTCACCATTTGCTGCTTCAGCAGAAGACCTAAGCTGAAGTTCTGAAATAGAGGAAAAGTATCTCTGTTCTCTTTCATAAACGGATGTATGAAAATGCTTTAATAAATGGGAATGTGTTTGCTTAAATTCTGTATATATATGGTGTTACCATTCTTGTCCAGATCTAACCTAAAAGCTAAAGTACCGTGAATGTCTGCTTTAATCATAACCGCATACGCTGGTAAGAATCTGCATGATAAAAATGATGTTTTCTCAATAGGCAGAACAGACTTGCAATCAATCACTTAAGGAATTCTGCCTTTTTTAGGGAGGCAAACAAGCAGCACGTAAGATGTCAGAAATGTTTAGAGTTTGGACATTGGACGTATGAATGTACAGGGAAGAGAAAATACCTGCACAGACCTTCGAGGACAGCTCAATTAGCAAAAATCCTTAAAGAAAAAGAAAATCAACTATTGCTGCAGCAAAGGTAAGTCCTCTCCTGAAAGGAAGACTAAGTGATGCTTAGGTGGGAGCAGTTTTTAATCCTGGTGAAGTTGGGCTGGGTTCACAGTGGTCATATAATCCTAAACTCTCTTGAGTTCCTTAACTGTGCCATGAGGAAGCCACTTTCAAGGATGAGGCTTGTTCTTCAAGGAAAGAACAACTTCCTAGGGCACACTTTTACTCTTTGCATAGCTTGCTTTGGAGGGTTATTTCTTGTCTGCAGAAAACTTGGGTCTGCTTCAGAGTACTCCTGGCATCATCTTTAAAGTTCTAATAGTGAATCATTAACCAGAAAGCAAACAGAGCCTAGTAAGATTAATATTTACTTTTTGACAACCATGTACATGACTTTTCAGCATTAACTCATTTCAGCAGTTGTTTCAGGATCCTCCTATTTGCCCAGTGTTGATCCCAGGATTGTGATGGGTATTATGGAGGTTTCACTTCTGGGTGTCAGTAGCACCCATTGCTCGCCCACCATAAAGTGTGAGTTGGGAAGGAAGGAGAGGTGAGAATATGCTTATTCCTCAGCCATGTTCCTGCATCCTGCCAAAGCCAGGACACCCTGCTCTTGTGTATGCCTCTGGAGACAGCCACAGGGAAAGCAACCAAGTGCAGTGACTCAGATCTGATCTGTAGGGGACGGCTGACCACTCTTGTGTAACCCCAGAGTAGCGAGCTCCTGTACTTACACACAAGCGTTAAACGCTAGAGGGAGGCATTGCCCTGAGCCGGCAGCCCCTGTTACTCATGCTGTATGAGGTCCTGTCTCATAAAAGGTGCTTTGCCATCTAATTCCTTTTACTTGCAGGGACTCCTCTGACCTGAGAAACACCTGGTTACCTATAGTAAGGGCCTTGATCATGCAAGTATTATAGTGTTTTCATACCGTATGTGTGTAAATAAGAAATTGGGGGAAAAATCTAGTATTTTCTGGCATACAAAAGGCATTGAGTAATTTTGTTGAACTACAGTAGAGTTTACATTATTTCTTCTTTCTGTCCTTTTCTGGAGTCTTTGTCAACACACTCTGCTGTCTGATCTCTAAATGCAACCTATTTGCATGTTTTGCTTCTGGTTTTGTATATTTAAAGTGGCTTCTAATAATAGGTTTCAGTTGAGGAAAAAGTGTCCTGGTTCACAAGAGAACATACAACTTCCTCCTCCTATGTCAGGGGCACATTAAGTTTGTTGTAAGGGTATGATGGAGGACTGCTTGAATTCTACATGGCCCAGGTTGATTGATGTGCTGTGAATCTGCAGTGGATTGAGAGGAGCATGTGCCTGGTGGGTTTGACTGAAAGAATATTATAAAAAAACACCAAAAAATGCAGAAGGGATGATTTGTTTTAAACCCAAATCACTGGTGTTTTGTTAAAAGAAATTTTCTTCTGGGCCATTTAGCACTAACACTTTCTGTGAGTGTATGGGTACTTGGGAATCTGAAAGATGCTGGGAAGCATCAATCATAGAATCATAGAGTAGTTAGGGTAGGAAAGGACCTTAAGATCATTGAGTTCCATCCCCACTGCCATGGGCGGGGGCACCTCCCACTAAACCATGGCACCCAAGGCTCTATCCAACCTGGCCTTGGACAATGCCAGCGATGGAGCATTCACAGCTCCCTGGGCAACCCATTCCAGTGCCTCACCACCCTTACAGGAAAGAATTTCTTCCTCATATCCAGTCTAAACTTTCCCTATTTAAGTTTGAACCCGTTACCCCTTGTCCTGTCACTACAGTCCCTTATGAAGAGTCCCCGACCTGCATCCCTATAGACCCCCTTCAGATACTGGAAGGCTGAGGTCTCCACGCAGCCTTCTCTTCTCCAGGCTATCAATGAATCGAAGCAGATAGGTAATTCAGTGTCTTTTTGTACTTGAAAGTAATGCACAGGGAAGACTACAGGCTAAGGCAGGGTTTTACCCTTTGTTTCAATCAATTCAGTTACTGTTAAATATGAATATACAGAACTTTTTTGCATCCCATCCCCAAATGTTGTATAAAGAGTAAAGAAGAGCACAAAGTTAACGTGGAAAATTAGAGGTGAATTGCTGCTTTCTGTTGTGGTTTTTCCTTCCTGATCTGTAGCTACTGTTGTTTTCTGGTTTGAACAGTGAACCAGCTGCCAGATGAATTTCAGGCAGTGTGGCTCTGGCAGTGAGATGCCAGTTTCCAAGAGTTTAAATTCAACTCCACTGTGCTGCTACGGATTTAATTTTCTTGCTGTATTAATTAAAGCCATTGTTTCCCCCCCAGCACTGGAGAAAGTACTGTGGAAAAGAAGACCAAGAAAAAAAGGTAAGTGTGGGCAGGGGCAGAGGGTGCAGTGTCTATGTGTGACCTTGCTCTGGTGTTGCAGCAGGAGCGGACAAGGGCTGTATGGGGAAAGTCCACATTGCAGATACAGTTTAGATTCCCCTGCTTTTGGCCTGTGACAGACATCTGCTCCTCCCTGTCCAAAAACTTTGTCCTCTGCTTCTCTCCCTCCTGCTTGTCCTGTTGCTACATGATCCTGCTTTAATAGCAAAGATCTTCCCATTTCTGCCTCAGAGTTCATCGCCTGTGTGAGAATGGCACACTGTCTGCTAGCCTGTAATCACTCACCTACCCAGCCTGCTCTTCCTTTGATGTTGGTTCCCTTCTCATAGCAGCTGTCCCTCTCTGAAGCTTTGTCCAGAGAATGACATAAACCATCAAAAACTCCAACCCTAACCCCAAACAACCCCCTCAATCCCAGAGCAAAGTATTAATGTGAGCTGGGAACTTATAGACATTATTTCTACTTTAATTTGCTTTAATGCTTCCTTGGGAAGTTGCTGCTGCCCTTGTTAGAACTGTTTGGAATCAGCTGAACCCTGACTATAATACATGTACTGATCGTGTTGGGGGGTTACTTGTGGGGGATGCCTGTACAGCAACAGCCTCTTTGCATTGAGCTGACTGTTCTGTGTCTCTAAATTGGATCTAAACCCAGGTTTTGGCAGATATTTAAAGACCAGGCCTCTTGCTTGGTGGGGCAGTCATTAAAGAAGCTGCAGCAGCTATTTTAAACACGCCTGTATTTTAGGCTGTCAGGTGGAATGTAGCTTCATTGGAATGCTTCTTGGTGAGTGCTGTGGTGCTGCTCTCAAAGCCTGTTTCACCAAAGGCTCCTTTCTCAGTAGTGTCCATTTATTGTTGGAGTTACTCAGGAATGGGGAGGTCAGAAATGAACTAATTTCTACCCAGTGTAGCTCAGACCTCTTCCTTCCTCAGCTTTCCCACAGACTGCATTGGCATCAGGATTTTCAGAGTATTGAAGCTCTAAACCGATGCGGGAATAAAAAGAGCAAAAGGATTTATTGGTGAGGGGGTGGTTTGGTCACTTTTTCCTTTAAACCTTAAAAATCTTCTATTTGCATTGTTCCCCTGTTCATATGCAAGCACCAAACACATCAATATAAACTTTCCAAAGAGTTTGCTATTTATATATTTACGATGATACAGGAAGAATTAAATATGGGAAACTCAGCAAAGGGTTACCACTGAGTGTGGAAGTGTCAGATTTAAAATGAAGCAGCAGAAGCTGGGGCTCTGGCAGCACTAGTGAGCACTAACCTTTTCCATAGTGTCTATTTGTTTTGATATAAACAGTAATAAGTAAGCTACAGGCTTAACCAGAAAAACAGGATCTGCAAAAGAGCTCAGGTGACGTGGAGCTGTCTCCTAGGTGCCTGTTGGCTCCAAGCTTTCCATACTCTTTGGTTACTAGCTGGAAGCCCACTTTATGCTTGGACCACAGAGAAATGTGCCTGTGCTCATGCCTTAATCCACTCCTTTCTTCAGGCACCCAGCTGTGATTATCCCCCAAATGGTGGATGTGATCTGTGTTTAAAACCACCTGGGTTTGTAAGGTGATGGTGGTAGAATTACAAAGGACAGAAAGTCTCAGAAGGATGATGGTGTCTGCTACAAGAAGCAGCAGTTCCGCGGCTGGTGCATGGGATCAGGGGAGATGTTAACACTTGGAATCTTATTTTGAAGAGAACGAGTTCCTGTCTGCTGGAGAAATGTTGGACTTCTAAAGTGGTGTAATAGATCCTCAAATCTCAGATGTACCAATCTATAGCATCTGGAATGTTACATTACCTGTCCGGGACAAGGGCAAGTAGGTGAATTTTACTTGCTCCCATCTCCATCCTCTTTCTACCAACAGGCCGCATATTGCATCACCTGAAAACAAGTATCTGCTTGTTTCTTCCCTCATAGCTCTAGCTCCTGCTTTCCTCCATGAGAAGCAGTATTATATGTTAAATCCTCATGTTTCAAATTCCAGCCTAAGTATTGGAGGTGCATGAACTGCTGCTATGGATTTTGTGGAAGGTGCTCAGGAGAAGAAGGGGTTCCCTGAATGACTCTTGCCCGGATAAACTGATCTCCACATCTAATGGAACTCTTTGGATTGAAACTACTGCTCCCACTTTTTTTTTTGTGTTTCCTCATCTTCAGAGTGTGTTTTCACAAACAATAAGTCTATATGTAACCAAATGATGGCTTTATCTTTCATAAACAGCCATGGCGTCTGCACACACAGAGATAACATTGCGGATGTATTGTAAAGACTCCAGTGGTTCACAGCGTAACGCACCTGTCTGGATTTGTCAGCTGATGTGATGAAAACAACGTTAGTCTTTCTCTAGCAGCCTTAGCACAGGCATTTCCTGAGTTGTAATATTTATCCAAACCCTCTGATAGAAATTACTCCATTAATTTTCTAATGGACATGTTGACCTTGAGAGCAACAGCCTCAGTAAGGGCGAAGCTTGGGAAGGAAATACAGAGGATACAGAAATCCTGTTGCAGTGTTCATAGTTATGTCTATCTTGGATTGTTTCCAGCCCTTCTCCTCCACTTTAAACACAAGCATCCTGTAGTGGCAGGTACTTTAGGCTCTTTTGCCAGGAGTAGCCTAAGAACAGCTTCTGTTGAGTACAGTTCTGACATGAGAAATCCCTGACAAAACTTCCACTGACTTTCACACTGGCAAAGTCTCCTTCTGCTGTGAGGTGCTTGGGATGGATTTGGTAGCTTTGCCCTGAGGCTTCAGTAGTTGGGGGCTTCCATACTTCCCCTGCAGCCTCTGCCTTCTCTCGCCAAGTCTGTGAAGACACTCCTCAGTACAATCAACAAGATCCTTGCCAGCTTTCAAACCTCACCTTTTTGCATAGTCCTGTTCTGGCTTAATTCATGCACTGTCATTGAAAAAGGGGGGGAGGAGTCACGGGAATTTGTCATAGATCATCAGGCCTGGAAATTTTCAGACCAAATAACTGGTGTTTGGGTTACAGCCCAGTCTGAAGAACCCTGTGTAATGATGCTGTCTCCAGCAGGCCTGTTCTCATCTGTGTGTTTACTTGCTTTCAGATCTAAAAGTGTGACCAGCTCCAGCAGCAGCAGCAGTGCCAGCTCCGCTAGCGATTCCTCATCAGACAGCGAAGATTCTTCTACCTCCTCTTCTGATGATGATAGTGACAGTGACGAGAGCTCCTCTACTTCCTCATCTTCTCCATCCTCGAGCAGTTCCTCCTCCTCTTCAGAGTTTGAATCGGATTCTAGTTCCTCCAGCAGTAGCAGCAGCAGCACAGACAGTAGCTCTGAAGATGAGCCACCAAAGAAAAGGAAGAAGAAATAGTGTGGTACAGGGTGGACCTGATGGTTACTGAGTGTGGGAACACTCCGCTGAGATGTCTTCAGCACACGGCTGCCAAACAGTTTAACCTGTCAACATTTCTACTGCTGAACCTTTCTAAGTGTTTTGCATAGCTGTTCATAGGCCATGGGAGGTGTTAGCTGGCACGTGAGACTTCCTGAAAGAGTATTTTTGTGGTTTATCCTTTTATGGAAAATTCTACTTTTTTAGTTGAAAAATCTATCATCAGATTTGTTTATATGAGCTAAGGTCCAGTCACCTGGATGTTTACATGCTGGAAAGCAAAAGCTTCTAACTGCGTATCGTGCTGTGCATAATCCACTACTACTCTGTTCGTGACAGCTTTACTGACAGGTAGAAAACCCTCTCAACTATTCAGAGCAAGAGTTTCATGCTGCTGTCTGTAGAGCACTGTTGTTGTGGAAACTTGAGTGCTGCACACGGAGGGGTTTCATCTCGCTGGTAATAAACGTCTTAGACACCGCTGAGCTTTTCCTGAGGCTTCCAGGTTGAGTCTTAACTGCAACATAAAACTAGTGTTCATGTGTTAATGATCAGTATGCTACTCACTGTACAGAGCTTTTAGTCTTTTCAACTCGCCTCTTTCCTTAACTCATGTGTTGGTAGTAATTTGTGAGACCCAAAGTGTCTATTGCAGCAGGGTGTGTGTGAGGAAAGGAGTGGGGCACAGTGGGAGAGTTAGGACTGATGCTGCTTAGGAGTTTCATCTTTGTGCCTTTTTTTTGTAAACTAAATGTATCCTAGTGGGAGAAGGGCTTCAGTGGTTATTTTAGACAACTCCGCTGGCTTTCTGTATGGAAATAGGGTCAGTAAAACCAGGGAAACAGTAGTGGCAAACAAAACCAGGCACTATTTTCAAGGAGGTAAAAGGCTGTTTTCACTGGATGCTCAGTAAGGAGTCGCCTTTAAATAGAGCTTCCCAAAGGAACCGTGTTTCCCTTTTGATAGTTCTACAAAAACCTGTTGTGTGATGCAAGATGAGCAGTCGTGTTGTTGGGCACGTGGTGACTGGTGTTAGTCCACGGTGTCATCAGTCCATTATCTTCATGTGATAGTGTGCACGTGTCTGTGAAAATCTGGCATGGGAGAAGCGAGTTAGTGCAAAAGGAAACCCCAAGCATCCTGTACTGTAGAACAAGTAGCGCTGGTTGCACAGTGAGAGTTATTTGTTCTGCTGGTTTGAAGCAGTTGGCGTTAGCATTTGGGATGTAGTCTCCAGACTTTCTTATTGTTGCAGTGCCCTTTTTGGGGGAAGGGGCATCACATGTGGAAGAATTCTTCAATCCCTTGTTTAGTAAACTATAGTAACGAAAGTATTTTTTATATTTTTATGGATGAAGTAGTGTGTAGAGTTCCTTTGGAATAAAGTGTGCTTATTTAAATGTTTGATGTGTGTGTTGGGTCCGTCCGTAATCGGTCCTGTTCTACACAGCACTCTGCAGACTGTAAATAAAATTAGCAGAAAATTGTTTGTTGTCTTGAGTGAATGTACCATTTAATGGGAAAAGTTAATAAATTATTGAAAAGCAGTTGCTAAGTTCATGCTTACTGCAAAGCCAAAAGTGACTGATACACATAGTAAAGTGTGTGTGGAAGCCCTCTGGAGTATTGGTCTGTGTGTAGTGCAGGTTTAGGGCCACCTCCCTGTTCCAGTAAGCCATGTGTGGTGACTGACACTGGCATGGTGGCAAGCTCACTGGTGGTGACCTCTTCATTGTATGGCGACATGCTATAAAGAGCTTGGGCTGTAGTTGGGTTGATACTGTGTGGGATGGCAGCAGCGTGGTTATGAGTCATAGAACCACAGAATAGTAGGGATTGGAGGGAACCTTAGGATCATCCAGTTCCAACCCCCCTGCCATGGGCAGGAACACCTCCCACTAAACCATAGCACCCAAGGCTCTGTCCAACCTGGCCTTGAAGGAGGACTGTGGTGAGGAGCAGGTGATGGTTGAGGAAGGAGAGGATGAGGTCAAGGTTCCCTTCACTGTCCTGTTAAGTCCACGCTGTATTTCATTTCTTTAATGCTGCTGCTGTTCTCATGTAGATGGTTTTGTTGGAAATGCGTCACTTCACACAATATAGCACTTCTCCACATTGAGTTCTCTGCCAAGGGAACTCAGAAGCTCCCAAGTGCTAAAGCCAGTCACTAAATTCAGAGGGTTGGGCTCTTTATGCATCTGTTTGTTTGTGTGTCCCTTGGACAAATTGGGTCCATTCACAAAGACAAAAGGAAGTGCTTGTGTGTGTTAGGTCCTGTCAGCAGGAGCCAGGATAAGGTCACCTAATTACAGCTGAGGCTATGGAGAGCTTAATTTAACCCCTGGTCTGCTGTTGGGTCACAAGTGGAGGTTCAAAGACATGGCTTACTGCTTTCACTGGCTCTCATACCACCAACTGCGGATTGAGTCTATCAGTGCCTCTGTACTTGGATCTTTTAAGCATTCCTTTAAAACTGCCTTTTCTGTTTGCTTTGTCCCTGCATACTCCTATTTTACAGACTAGCCCCCCAGCCGATCAAGAGCCTTACCCCATCATCTTCCCCGTGATCACACCCATACAGCTTGCTGGATGCTTTGATCCAGTTTTTACTTTTCAATGGGAAAGGTATTTCTTTAATTACTGTCTTCCAGAGCTCTAGGCAAAGTACAAAAGATCATTAGTTTTGATTTAAAACCCACTTACTAGAAATTGTTATGTTAGTAAGCAGTTACATGAGACCCGGATAGCTCCGAAGAGCCTTCGTTTAATCCCTCCAATTACAAGCAAAGCTGCCCTTGCTAATTGAAGGGCAGCAATTGATGGGAGTCTGGCATAAAAACAGCCTCGGGAAAAGGCATCACATTTCAAGGAGAAATGCTGTGAACCGGAGGGAGGGAGGGAGACAACCTGATGATATAGACCAGGTCTGTGTAACATCAAATGTCAGTCAGAAACAGGCTTTAGGACCACAGTGTTACACAGTCTCTTACGGCTTGATGGGCTGATTTATTTTCTTAGGGAGGACTCTAATAAATAGGACTTTTGCTATCAAGTGGATTTGATTTATAAAGAAATGATTCCATGGGCTTTAACCCCATGGGTTTAATTTGCTGTATGAAATTGTATTTGCCCGAGTTCTGCCTTTAAGCAGACCCTGAGACATCAGTTGTCAGAGGCAGATCTTCACTGCCTGATTTCATTGAGACACGTGTGTCTGCGATACAAATCACAACCACAGATTCACAGACGGGTTTGGATTGGAATCGGCCTTAAAGGCCACCTGGTTCCAAGCCTGCCATGGGCAGGGACACCTCCCAGTAGAGCAGGTTAAATAATAATACCAGAGTACGCTTGAGCGCTGAGACGCAGCGTGTCAGAAACGTCACTGCCAGAACACGGCTTTATGGACACGCTGAACCCCATAGGACGGATGTGTCCTTGTGTGCTGTTCTGTTCGTTGCTTGCAGGACGAGCTGTGAAGCAGGGGTGTCAGAGCTGTGGTCAGTTCCCAGGCAGGTCGGGTTCCACCGCAATTCGATCGCTTTTTGTCGTGGTGTTGGTTTTCAGCATCACAACAAACGATTTCAGTGCCCGTAAAGCAGTTACCCGCCGTGTTAGGATGGCTCCGGGTCCGCACTGGTAGCGCACCATCTTACAGCACGTTTTGCACGAAGGGTCTCTGCAATCCTAGCATCAGAGGCTGTATTTTGATTCTGGGTCGTTATGCCACACGGAAAGCGCTGTTTGGGTTCTTTTCCCACCATTCTGCTGCACTTACGTATCGCAAACGAATGATGAACTATTTCCAACAAGCAATGAGCTAGTCAGAAAGCACAGCCCCGCTGTCCCAGTGCACTTCCCAACCAGGTTATGCGGCAGGAGCAGGTTCTGGTTGGGTCTAATCTCCGTGTTTACCGAGCGTAGCTGGGTGTCTGAGCCTCTCCTGCAGGTGACTTCAGAGCCTGTTCCGGGTCTCGGTACCGCTGCAGGTGCACTACGGATGCGGGGTGTCCCATGAACCGGGCCCGCTCGGCTTCCGGTACCCACCGCTTCCCCCGTGGGCCCGGGACCACAGCCCGCGCGCCCCGCACAACGTCACACGCACCGCGGGAGGCGTGGCTTCGGCAAGCCCCGCCCCTTCACCGCCGGGGTCACGTGCTCAATGAGTGTATTCCCCCCCCCGCCG
>JASSUY010051047.1:0-26514 GCA_032466535.1 Forpus xanthops | reverse complement strand
CATGGAATAGGATTTTTTAAAACATGCCTTTTTAAAGATCACAAGGCCCCACATGGTCCTCTTTGGTTTTAAGCAGGAAGATCTTTGGGTTTTTTGTGTATTTGTATATATTTATATACATAATCGAAGTAATCTTTCCTAAGGGTTAATTTGCTGTTTTCTGCTGAATAAGTTACCAAACTAATCCTTACTCAGCAGTTTTTTCACAGAGCTGTTTTGTTTCAGTTTCCAGCAGTTTTTTTAATGGTCTTCTTTTATGTTCAAAATATGTGGTCTGTCTTTCTCCATATTCTCAAAAGATATATTTTTGCAGGTCTTCAATTTAGTAAAGCTATTTTTGCAGATCCTATTACAAAAGGAAAACCACATTTAAAATAAAAGAGCATGATATTTACTGTTTATTTATCTGGGTTTGAAAAAAATGTGGATTTGGTTTCCTATCCTTTATAATAAAACATTATTAAAAAATGCAGAGTCCATGTCTTGCTTTTCTTTAAGTATACCTTTCTGTGACAGGCTAACAACATTTTTTAAGCCACCATCTCTCCTTGTATGAAATACTAATAAATCCACACAAAGTCTAGAAAGGGAGTCTGATTACAGATTGTCCAGAAATCTATATTACTAATCTTTCAAATCCATATTTCAGTATTTTTATTCAATTTCCTTGATTAAAATGATAGGCCCTATATTTCTAATTTTAAGTTCAAATCATGCAACTCTAGCAATCTTTAAAGTAAAATGCTTCTTGAATTCCACAAAGATAAAAACTGAAGTGTGACGGTTTTTAATCTTGGTTTATGATATGTTCTATCATCCATTCACTCATGTTGCATGGCAGTGACAAATCTCCATTAATCTCTTAGCCAGAAATGCCTCTTGCTCCATTTGTATACCTTTTAACACTACACGGATTAGTTTAAACATTTCTTTGTAGTCAGTTTATCCTTATTTTCTCAGGAATTTTTGCTTAATTGGACTCATTCATTCAGACCACCCTAGCTTTTTAAATGAACACTAAAGCTGTGAGGAGCTACACACATAAAAGCACATTTTACTCTTTAACTTAAATATGCATGAACTGCATGAATTAAAGAGTTACATTTAGCAAAAAATTGTGTCTCTGAATTTGATTTATGTTTAAATTTCACTTGCTTTGAAAGAAATGAAAAATATAGTCAGTTGTCAGTGGTAATAGTAACTTTACTATTTCTTCCTGGTTTATAAAAAGAAAAGTTTCACAAATCAGTAGATGTGTTTTCCATAGCATATAGATCCTTAATTTTTAATATCTTTTAAAGCTGGAGATGTAATTTAATGCATTCTCTTCTGAGTGCCCTAGAATCAAGCACTGGCCTGTTAAGTAGGCAAGTCATCTACATTTATAATCATCTGTACAACAGGTTCCCAAGACACAGTTCCTTAAAAACCTTTCCAGCTATAATAACAACTTACTTCCCTGCAGATCCGCAGCTCAGATCACAGCTCTGACCATGCCTCAAATGACTTCATTTGGGATTGGCACAACACTCGCTTCTCCTTTGGGAAGAGCAAAACTGAAACAGCAATCACAGTAAGAGCTGAACTCTCCAGGTAGGATCAAGCTTAATTTACAACCAGAATGTGCTGCAGTTGTGCCAAGAAGCTTTCCTACCTACAGTCTTTTACATAAGCTGGACAGCTTGAGGAGAGAGGCAATAACCCTGGAGTACAGCTGACGCTGCTGGTGTTGCCTAACTCTGACCTGTGGTATGCATACACATGCATGCACACAGAGACATGTACACACAAAAGAAATCCATATGTCTGCAGAAAGCTTGACACAGCCAGACAAAAAAGACCTCTTAAATTTTATCTAGAGGAACTATAATCTTGGGCCAATAATAAAAAAAAAGTACAGAAAGAATGAAAAAATAAATAAATCAAAAGTGCAAATGCCAAAAGGAAGACACTTGAATAGTGCTCCTGTGCACTGCTGGCAATGCTTACTTTTGCTGCCTGGATGTAGTCACAGGAAGGCAAGCAACAGATATAACTGAAGACCAAAGACTTGCAGAAGCTCGTGTTCACAACCACATCATTATCTACAGGGACAGCCAAGTCAGATCTGCCAAACCATGGGGAAGGAACCTTTCTTGACAGTCATTTGCCCTGCAAGGCCATGGAGGGTAAAACAGGCACACATCTACCTTGTTGCTACTTAAACAGAAAACTGATGCTTTGCCATAGTCAACCCTAGAAGCCCTAATAGGACCCCAGGGGAGCAACTCATAGGGATATACTTCTGGAAGATGGAGATGGGGAGAGTAGGGGGTGAGTGGGAAGGGAAAGAAACTCTAAAAACAATGAGCAGGAAAATTGGAGAATGCTATGCATGGAGGCAGGTAAGAAAGAGTTGAGGAAGAGTGAGATAATGGCTGTTATAGGATAAGATAGCTAAGGAATTAATGGAATCAGATTAGGAAGCTGAAAGCAAAAGTAACGAAAGAAGGAAGTCACTGATGAAAAGGGTATGGAGAAATTACAAAGGTGAAAGTGCAGAAAAAAAAGAAAATGAAGAATAATTAGGCAGAAGAATCTATTATATTTACTGGAGGACAAGTAGTATCAATTTATTTTCCAAAGCCTTAAAGGAACAGTGTCAACATTTTACTTGCTGCTTTTATTTAATATTTACAATGCCATGGAGATACATTGACATCTGGTAAAATCCAAAGCAATACTTAAAAAGCAGTCCCTTCTTAGAAGAATTTTTGGTAACATACAGCCTGAGAAACAGTTCATGCTTTTAGCATGAGACAAGAATCCACCAGTAGATAAATCAGCTTTGCATAATATTTACTCTTCCACTAAAAGATGTGGACCTCCATCCTTTTGCAGCCCTCTCATGCTTATATTTAGAATCATTGTCTGCTTTAAAGGAAACTACAAATCTCAGACCCGATCTCATTCACCTTCATTGTTGAACCACTGGTTTGTTTTCCTTTGAGTAATGGAGCAGAACTCTTGGGTATATGGATATATGTTTTACCCTTTCTTTGAAACAAACCTTTCTTTTCTCTCTTTTTTTTTTTTTTTTTAATTCAAAAACTTCTGCTTGGAGTTCATCTTTCATCCACCAAAGCTGTTTATTTAATCTGTTTTTGATAGCTTCCCTTAGCACCATTTGTTCTGTAAACCCCCCTGGCAAAATTCTCCTGGAATCATGCAGAGGTTGTAGTCTCCAGTCTTCTGCTCTGCCTTCAAATGGAGTGTCACACTGCCAGGCACCAATACTGTCATTTCTAACGGGTTTATTTTTTCAGTCCTCCCAGGAAGTCTGGAATTCCTTGAAACAACAGCATTGCAGGCCCTGGATCCCACCAGTCCTGGCCCATCCCTGCAGATTGAACAGCAACTGCTGAAATCTGTCCAGCAGAAAGCCACATAAGGCCAGGCAATGGAAGAGTCATCAAGCACCCCTGCTTCCCTCCTACCCATTTCTCCTGGAATAGCTCCATGTCCCAAGAGTGGAGAGAAACACAGCCAAGGAGCCACTGTAATGGTAGTTTCTCACAAGGTGATGTCTCTCCACACCTCCAGGCTGTGCACATAGACAAGCAGCCCCTGTGGAGGGAAAGTGAGGGCTTTTAGACTGCCTACTCACAAGCCAAAGATGATACAAACACATAGCCAAAGGCTTTTCCACCAATTAATTCTGTTTATTAGATTAAGAAACTAATGTTAGTTTTACCACAAGAGAAGACAGACAGTTCCCTGAACATGTAGGTTGAGATGTCTAGTGTTACTAACAGAGGACTGATACATGTAACATTTAGCATGTTACAAAAGCTTTGGTGTTTGTTTTGAGTTTCAAGGCTTTGGGAAAAGGCAGTAATAAGTACATTGCTGTTTGTGCTGTAAAAATGAACTTTTAAGTAAAAGCAGTTTTGAGCACCCACAAGTGTAAAATGAAGAGAAGGAAAACTTCTCTCTGTGATTCTGACTATGGGTTTATTAACAGAGGTTTAGACAGGAGGGAGCAGATCTGTCACTGCTTCTTTTCCATTGTGTGATGTGCAAACTCAGGACACCAGCATCTCCTGAATCTCCTTTCCAGCCACTGTGAGCTGCTCCAAGACTATATCGGAAAAACTTCCTCAGTTTGATACCATATAAAATAGATTTAATGATACTGCTATGTGTCAATGGATAGTAAAGGAAATTGAAAGACATTTCTAAAGTGAGTAGCCTGTTCAAGTTACCATTTTACATATTTAATTATTCAGAGAAAAAAGAAACAAAAATATTTATACTTTCAGTACAACCAGATATAAATATATAGAACATATAGTTTAAATGCCTATTGGATGTGTGGAGAAAACGGTAAAGAACTCATCCTACAACAAAGCAAACTATCCTGCTATCTCAGCTCACTTGGAGACTCGGAGTCCTTATTTCTGATGTTTCTGCCGTCTGCTGCCACCTATGGATCAAACCTAAGGTTTTCCAAAGGTCAATTCATTGCTGAAGTCAACTACACATGCCATGAAGGATCTAAAAAAAGGGAAATGAAGGGACTAAACCAAATAGAATATTCAGCACGAATGGTCAATGTTAATCCTATATTTAGGTATGTGCTTTCAATATTAAATGCACTTAGCTCAGTTTATCCTGAAAGGATTAAAATGTATTGGTTTCACAGCAACATAGACCTGCCCTAAAGAAGATAATGACATTTACAGGGTAGAAAAATTGCACAAAAAATATAGGTGATGGGGAAAGTGGACTCTCACAAAACTCTTCTAAGAAGTCATGTCATGTTTATCTCAATTTTCACCAGAGATATGTATGTGGAGGACACACCACGAGGCCTAAGAAAGAAGCAAAGAAAAGAAAGCTATAGAATTAAGACAGGACCTGAACTGTATTTTTTAAAAAACACATTAAAATAGTTTTCAAGACAAATGCTGAGCAGTTGTAAATACAAGAGTTCAATTTGTTCTTCCAACCTAAATTAAACCAACTTATGCATAATACATTATCCTGAAAGTCTTTAATTGCTGTCTCACGCCTCAGTTTTATTGCAGAGTCCAAGAATCACATTTCAGTAAGATTTTTGACTCATGAAGAATAATTTATCAGACAATGAAAATGTATCCTATAATTTTGAGGTTTTAACTCTCCAAATAATCAGCTCATTTTGGTGCTTTAATTTACTCTAGAATCATATTTAGCAATAGTAAAAATCCAATATTTTTTCAAGAGTTCAAGAATTTCTTCTGTTCTCTTAAGTCTACTGGAGTGTTGTTTGCCATAAGATGGTTCAAATTAATACAGAGCAGCCCAAACTGCCAGTCCTGTTGCCATACATAAGCTTTCTCGTTTCTCTGACCTTTTACTTTCCAGTGTTCAAACCAGAGTCTCATTGAGGTTATGATTTGCAGGTCACAAGATCACAGATAACCTTAGATATTAGTAGAACTCCATGTCATTTTCTTACAGAAAATAGAAGTGAATCAATATTTAGAAAGCTGAAGAAATCCAGTTGTTCATGCCCTCTTGTCCGCTGTGAGTTTCAAAAGCTATGAGCTTAGCTGATCTGAACAAATAAAAATGAATAGGAATGAAGCAAAACCAGAAGTCTGGTTACCTTCAGGCAGCAGGCACAACAAGTAAACACTGACTTGCTCCTGGCTGCCCAGGAGGTGTTCTGGCTCCACATCAGGGTTTACACATTGCTTGTGGTACCACATGGAGGAGCTGGTGCTGCTACACAATCCATGAATATTTCAGTCTGAGCATCTCTACTGCAAAGAAACATAGGCTTTTGGTGCATGTACCATGAGAAAGAGCAGTGCTTTGAATGGAGTTTTAATGGCTGAAAGGCCATTTTTCATGGAACCTGTACTCTGGACTGCAGTTTGAATCTCATCTGGTCTGCACACAGCAGAGGCCCCTTGCTGAAAATGAGACTAAAGTCTTTCCTCTCAGTTTTCATCTTCTTCAGGTCAGATGAAGCTCTTGTCACGAAGAAGCTCAGGTGCCACATCCCATACTGACTTAAACAACCCTTTTCAGGATTGCTAACATATATCTGAAGGGGCCCAAATCAGCGTGATTATTTTACATGTTTATATCTAGTTAGATATTTCCACTCATGAGTTAGACACCGAAATATTTTGAGGATGTCTTTCTGCAGTTAGTTGACTTAGAGAAGAAACCTTAGTGTTACGCTGGTGTGCATTTAATGCCACAGATTTCTTAAATGGAATATTTTCCCATTGTCTATCTTTTAAGAGCACATTAAGGAACCAGCAATTTCAGAGCATGGCCCACCTAGTGAATAGGAGAAAATTACTGTCCTTATGCAAAGCAATTTTGCTCCTAGCAAAGGGGAATGAAGCTAGATAGTAAAGTCATTGTGAAGGCTTTTGAAGTAGTAATATTTGTAACTGCATGAACAGTCAAGTTGCTTCAATAGGGACTGAATTATCCCCCTGACCATACCTTTTCTACAAGTTTTAACATCTCTTGATGTCTTTAGCTCCTAGAAAGTTGGGACAGGTTCAGCGTCTATCCAAAGAGTTCCTGAGTTTGTGGCCTTTAATCTGCAACATAATGTAAGTTAAAGCAAAATTAAACAAAAAATTGTCTTTTCTCCACAAAAATAATAATAAAAAATGAAGTTAGGGAAGGCTAGTTAAATTATCCTGTGTTCTCTTTATCAGAAACAACATTCAGTGAGGCTTTCACACAGAATAAGAAGGTAGGGAAAACAAGGATTTCCTTCATCATCAATGGGAACATGGACAAACTCCATTTGTGCATGCACCTGCCTGAATTTTCTGCTAGCATCTTCAAATTGCTGTATTAAGCTGTTACCAAGGAAGGAGAGTGAACAGCAGTATACTCAGTATGTCAAAACTCTGAATGGATTAGCAAATAGATCTGATTTGTAAGATAATCTTTTAGTGCTCAGCAAGTGAATTATGAGATTAGTGTCATGGAAAGGATAAACTTGGTGTTCCACCAAGAAATATCAGGTTACTCTATGCATCCCAGAGTATTTATCTCTACTTAGTTATCTGCTTTTTGTTACCAGGAACAATGACTGCACAGTAAACAACACTAATACCTAACCAGCGGGACCCTGCCAAAATGCAATGCCCTCTTAGGTACTGTGAAATGAGTTTCACCGTCAAGGGTAAGATTTCACCTCCCCCCTTCCATAAAGGCCATGTTCCTGAGGGAGTCTTTTCAACCTTTATCATCTTCCCTTGTTTGCATTCATCAGCTTCAGACTGAAGCTTCCTTAGGTTGTCTTTCTTTTTTTTCTTTTCCTTTTTACTTCTAAAAAGCACATGTGGAAATGTTTTAAAAATGTTAATATGGGCATGATCCTAAACAGCTCCATTCATACTGAAAATTTCAACAACCCTGTTCAACTAACAACTTTGAAATTTTTTTACTGTTCTTTCATGCGACACCTGTGAAGAAGAACCAGAAATTTAGCTGCAGACATGCAAGAAAGGCTTTAATTTTGGGAAACTGCAGCTGCACAACTGCCTTTTGGGAAAAAGTTAAGTAGCTGCTACTTGAAGACTTGTCAAGGACCAGACTGTCCTTCATAGGCTCTATGCATAAAGTTTCTTCTTTTCATTTTCAGTTTGCTGTGAGCAGCCTGGAAGCTACGAACATCCCATGTGCGCTGCCAAGAAGGTACAGGCTGACAAGGCAGATTGACAAGATTCTGCTGGGGAAAAAGAAAAAAGTTTTCTCTATAAATGTCACAGATTGCCAGTGGTTTGGAAAAACTGATGGGCATTCCAGCACCCAGGGGCATTGGGGCAGCTTGGTGAGGGCTGGGAGGAGCGCTGCCATCTGTGGATCTGGTCAGTGTTCATGTTCAGTTTCAAGAGAAATCTGCTGCTGTTGGACAGGGTTTGCTTTGATCATGTTGGACTACTGCTGTAGTTTCAAGAACAGCTCTTCTATGGGGTGATTTCCTGCTCCCCAACAGTATTGCTGATAATAAGGGGTGTAAGAAATGTCTCTGCAGGACAGTCAGTTCCTGAGCGATTCTCAGCCATGACCTTGCTTATTTTAGATCAGATGCAACACACAAACAATCTAAAGAACCAATGGGAAAGTTCTCAATAACAGTATAGATCTAAAGACTCATATTTCATAGACTTTGGATTACCACACATTTATTTCCAGTGGAAACCTGCTGCTGAGTTGTACGCCTCTGGCTTCTTTATTTTGTATACTCAGTTGATAAAAATGAAACCTTGTCACTGTTTGCCAGTGTTTAATATTGTATAGAAGAAAACAGCAGGCTGACGAGATATCAGGAGATTCCCACTGAGATTTTCTTGTTGATTTGAATAAGCAGAGTGGAAAAAGAAGGTGAAAAAATGTAGTAGTTAAAAAGGAATAAAAACATTTCTGAGAGCACAAACTTCTTAGATCATCTCAAGGCCTGTCTACCATAAACAGTGGCAAAAGATGGAGCATAACCTCCATATAGATGAAGCTAAAACTAGTGGCATGGCATTAGTGATGCTCAGGCAAAGAAAAGATTTTTAAAAAAATACAACTAGCAACATGTTGTCTGAATTTCTAATTCAATGTCTCAATCTATATGAAGTGTGAAAAAAGTGAAGGAAGGAAGGGGCACAATCAAACTTTGAAGTCCTGGGAGTTTTTCTGTGATCCACTGTTCAATACAGCCTGGACAGTCACTTCATTTGCTGAAAATAGTGCTGCCCAGTTTGTATTCGCTGGCCCCTGTGCTCCCCCTAAAGCTCCTTCTCAAACACGTGGACTTGAAAGGAGAAGCAGTAATTCAGGATGTCTCCTAGCCCAGCAGGGTTACATTTGTAATATGGAAGGCTAAGATAGACAACTGAATTAGTTTAATTCTATTTTCAGAAATCGGTACCTTACTCAGGATTATCTTTAATGACAGACATCGAGATGTCAAAAGACTGTGTCAGGTTTCAGACCTTTCCATAGTTTGAATTCCTGTGTTTAATCAAAGGTTAACTGAATCATTGCTGGTAGTGAACAGTTCAATATAGTGTTGTTGTGGGTGGCCTACAATAAGTAATACCATATTCAGGGGCAGCAGTCTCCTACATGCAAACATATTTCCCATGCATGTCTCAGTGTACAGAAAAATACATGTGACAGTATATGTAAACTATCTCTCAGGAGATGGTGCAAAAATAATTCAAGCTTCATTATTTTTGAACGCTTCATCCCTTAGCTGAATAACCTTTTTTTTTTTTTTTTTGTCATGACTCTTCAAAACTTCTTTTCAACGAAAATGAAGAAAGGATAAAATGAAGCAATAGCAATTAGCTTGCGTTAATTCCTGAGTGGTAGAATTCTCCTTTGTTGTGTCAGGTTGTATTTTCTTGCTCGCAGTTTTTCTGGACGGCTTATAACTTAGGGAAAAAAAATGGAGAACAATCTTTTGTGAATGGATTGTTTATTGGTTCAGCAATACCAAACATATACAGAAAAGAGAGCAGACTTTGGCCTCTTCAGGAACCTGCTCAGTAAGATTCCATGGGATTTAGCCCTAGAGGACAGGGGACCCCAGGACTGCTGGTTTGTATTAAAGGATCACCTGCTGCAAGCTCAGGAGCAACACATCCCTACTAGAAGGAAGTGCTGCAGGAGGACCAGGAGACCTCCTTGGATGGATAAGGAGCTGCTGAGAAAAAATCAAAGGAAATAAGAGGCTTATAAAAGGTGGAAGCAAGGGCAGGTGGACTGGGAAGAATACAAGGATGTTGTGTGGGAAGCCAGAGACCAGGTTAGGAAAGCTAAGGCCCACATAGAATTAAACTTGGCTAGGGATGTCAAGGATAACAGGAAGTGATTCTGTAGGTACATTGCAAAAAAAAGACAGACAAGGGACAATATGGGCTCCCTCCGCAAGGCACCGTGAGAAATGGCCACTCTTAATTTGGAGAAAGCTGAGGTTCTTAATGAATTCTTTGCATCAGTCTTCACTGGCAAACATTCTGACTACACCACCCAAGTCTTGGAAGTCAGATGCAGGGACAGTGAGAATGAAGACCCTGGGCCCACTGTAGGAGAGGATCTGGTTCGAGACCATCTTAAGAACCTGAACGTATACAAGTCCATGGGACCTGATGAAATCCATCTGCGGGTCCTGAAGGAGCTGGCAAATGAAGTTGCTAAGCCACTGTCAATCATATTTGAAAAATCATGACAGTCAGGTGAAGTTCCCAACAACTGGAAAAAGAGAAATATAACCCCTATTTTCAAGAAGGGGAAAATGGATGAGCCGAGGATCTACAGACCAGGCAGTAACACATCTGTGCGTGGCAGAATTTTGGAGCAGATTCTTCTGGAAGGCATGATGAGGCACATGAAAAACAGCAAGTTTTTTGGTGACAGCCAGCATGGCTTCACTAAGGGGAAATCCTGGAAATTTGCTGTCTTTCTATGATGGGGCTACAGAACTGATAGAACAGTTGTTGTCATCTACCTGGACTTAGCAAAGTGTTTGACACTGTCTCACATGACATCCTTGTATCTAAATTGAAGATACATCAATTTGATAGGTGGACCACTTGGTGGATAAAGAACTGGCTGGATGGCTGCACACAAAGAGTTGTGATCAATGGCTCAATGTCCAGCTGGAGACCAGTAATGACTGGTGTTCCTCACGGATCTGTATTGAGACTGGTCTTGTTCAACATCTTTGTCGGTGACATGGACAGTGGGATTGAGTGTACCCTCAGCAAGTTTGCTGATGACACCAAGCTATGTGGTGCAGTTGATACATTGGAGGGAACGAATGCCATCCAGAGGAACCTTGACACTCTTGTGAGGTGGACTGATGCCAACCTCATGAAGTTTAACCATGCCAAGGTCCTATATGTGGGTCGGAGCAGTCCCAGGCACAGCTACAGGTTGGGTAAAGAAGAGATTCAGAGCAGCCCTGTTGAAAAGGACTTGGGGGTGCTGGTTGATGAGAAAATGAACATGAGCCGGCAGCATGTTTTTGTTGCCCAGAAAGTCAACCGTATCCTGGGCTGCATCCAAAGGTGTGCGACCAGCAGATCGAGGGAAGTGAACCTACCCCTCTACTCTGCTCTTGTGAGACCTCACTTGGAATATTGTGTGCAGTTCTGGTGTCCTCAACATAAAAAGGACATGGAACTGTTGGAACAAGTGCAGAGGAGGGCCACAAGAATGATCAAGGGACGGGAGCACCTACCGTATGAAGATAGGATAAGAAAGTTAAGGCTGTTGAGCCTGGAGAAGAGAAAGCACATGAAGACCTCATAGCAGCCTTCCAATACCTGAAGGGGGCCTATAGGGATGGTGGGGAGGGACTCTTTATTAGGGACTGTAGAGGGCAAGGGATAACAGGTTCAAACTTAAAGAGGGGAAGTTTAGATTGGATTTGAGGAAGAAATTCCTTACTGTAAGGGTGGTGAGGCACTGGAATGTGTTGCCCAGGGAAGTTGTGAATGCTCCATCCCTGGTGGTGTTGAAGGCCAGGTTGGACATAGTCTTGAGTGGCATGGTTTAGTGGGAGGTGTCCCAGCTCCTGGCAGGGGATTGGAACTAGATGATCTTAAGGTCCTTTCCAACCCTAACTATTCTATGATTTTAAGTAGGACATCAAATAAAAATAGATTCATAACCCATAGTTGAAACTTATATGTTATTTTTACTATCTCTAGTAATTTGTTTGTATTGCAAATTATTTCGGTGAATAGTATTGCTGCAGAATCCACAGGTAATTTTTTTATTCATATGTGTCTTTTTACTCTGTTTTGAAGATTATTTCTTCATATCCTTTATATCTTTTTGTAATAGACTATTTGTTGTTTAGTTTTGTAGATATCAGCACCTGGAATGTTAATAGCTTATGTGAATTAGCTTCTTCCAAATATTTGTTTTGAGTAATTCATATTTTTCTGTTTCACAAGACTGGTCCAAATATATATATATATAGAAAATTTCTATAATGCAATGAAGTATATTACCATATAAAGGACTGATGTATCTGACTTTTATTTTAGATTTGATTTTTAAAGTTTCCCAGGCTACAAAAGGTGAATGATGCTATTAATTGAGGTGTTTTAAAAAATTGAACTACGAATTCTTTCCTCAACAACCAAACATCAAAACCATGCTCTTGTATTTCTACAAAACAGGGATTTCCACAGATTTATTATTAAACAGAAATATTTGCGATTTCATTGAAAACCTCAGAATAAAGTGATTTGGTTTCCAATGACATGTCTGCATATTTTGGTATTCTGTTTTTTTATTGGGTCCTCCCTTTCCCCCCAAATTTCACTGAGGAAACCATCAATTAAATGTAAATAAGAAACAATAATTATTTGATTTCTGAAAATAAAAAATAATAAAAATTTGCATTTCCTGCCACTTCCCTCTCTATTTCAATAACATAAAGGCATGGCTAGTTGTCTGAAATTCTATTCGTATTTTAAAGTTTCTGTAATAAATGCACAACAACTGATTCAGCTCTCCTAGAAATACAATTGCATAAAGGAAGAAATGATAAGTTGGGAAAAGGAAAAATTCCTTACTGTGATGTTTTGCACAGAATTTCAAGGGAAAATTGAGTATTTTTTGTTATGTGTCTTTTTCAGGAAAACTCAAAACAACCCCACTGTTTTCCTCAAGCCCTTACAAAAATAGCACATTACTTGAAAGCAGTCAGAACTTATGTAAGTAATAAAAGTTCAGTCCACTTCCTACTAATCATCCTGAAACTCTCAAGAAGATGATATGAAAAATTATGAAAAGTAACAGGAACCTTCTGCCATTTCCAGGTGGTGAAAGAAGACTTTCTTGCTGTATACACCCTTTTGCTTTTGCCCCTGGCCCAATTCAAACATACTTTCAGTCAAGTAGCCCACATGAAAATTAAGTGTGTCACAGTAAAGGAAAAGCACAAATCTCACTATAGCCTACTGAATGTCTGCCTCTTCATTTGGTAAAAAAAAGAGATCCATTCCACAAAACAAAATTCTGGTGTTCTGTATTGACTAGACAATACACTGAATTTCTCACCACTTTCAGTCAAACTGAAGGTCAGCTCTTGAATGGGTTAATAAAGCACTACGAAGGTCTGCTGGACACAGACAGTTACATAAATGGACTGCACACTAAGCCAGACTCTCCTGATGCTGGATACATGAGGGTGTTAAGAGAAGGGGGAACCTGCATCTGCTCTGTGTTTATGGACAGACATAAAATGACTATTACAAGAATTGTAGATAATACAATCCAGTGTGGATACAGATCTCTGGACTATCCAAGGAATTCACTTTAGTTTTGAGAAGACTTTGATCTGTCAACATTGCCATTTTCTGTTCTAAATAACAGTTAAGCCATTAAAGCAGTATGACTGAAGCCAAGTTTTCTGTAGATTTTCACCCCGCAACAATAGATGTCAGATTGTAAAACAGCATAATTCACATAACAAAAGGAATCATCCAAATTTTGCTCATCAAACCCCCCTAATGTGAAATCTAGTCCAAAAATGACATCTGTAGTTTAAAGCAAAGCAGTATTACTTGAGCGATTAGATATCATGTTTGACCATAAAGAATTCACGGCTTTATTTTATTCCAAAATATATCTAAGCTGTGAATTTATATTAGTTATTTGTTCAGTATTTTAGACTGCAGTGGAAGTAATGAAATGTGTCAATAATTTATTACTTTAGACGCATTGCCTCAGAAATCTGTTTTCAATTCCATCTGAACTAACATCTACTTCTAACAAGCTTAAGAGTTTCAATATATCCAAGGCCAAAAAAACAAGTCTAGTGCTAAATCGAAAATTTTGGGAACATTTCAGTGGCTGGATCAAAAATAAGAATCAGTAAGAGTCACATTTTGAACTCTAAAAACTTAGCAAAATAGCTATAGAAATTAAAAATGTACCCCTAGATTTTGTGAGTTCCCTTCTTCTTCACTAATGGTAGCAAGACACTGTAACAAGTTGCCCAGAGAAGATGTGGCTGCCCCATCCCTGACAGTGCTCAAAGCCAGGTTGGACAGGGCTTTGAGCAACCTGATCTAGTGGAAGGTGCCCCTGCACATGGCAGGGGGGTTGGAACTAGATGAGCTTCAAGGTCCTTTCCAACCCAAACCATTCTAAGATTCTGTGAATCTTCAGGGAGAGTTGGCCTCAGTGAGATTTCACAACGATTAATATTAAGCCCAATGCAAAGTGGGAAAATTTCCACAGCAGATGCAGCATTCATCTGAAACCTTCATCAAAGCCTTAGGGATAGTGCTGTTCCAATTTGCCACAACTGACATGCACAAAACCCAGAATGTGCCTTCGAGAAGAGAGAAGAAATGCTCCTCACCTTTCACAGTCACTTGTTTTCCCTGGCAAGACTAGTAGCCATTTGACAAACAGATGTGTGGGAGACACTTTACTCTAAGACTAAAAGATCTAGGAGACAGAGATATTATTAATTATGCTGAAGTTCTCTTGATAGCAGTTAAAGAAGAACAAAATTTCTTCTTTAATATTCATTTCTCTTGTATGTTATAGCACTAATTTATTTTTTTTTATATATATAAAGACAAAGGAGATTTTACAGTCTGTTGTCCAATTTCCTTTAAGTCAGAACAGAGGCCTTGATTTTCAGCCATGAGTAAAGGTTTTGTTGTGAGAGTTTAACCACTATTTATAGATTGCCTTTTTGTTTGCTTGTCACCTCAAACCCAAAATTACTTAGGAGGTACAGGTTAAAATCTTCCCTTGACAAGTATTTGTCACTCCTCCAGTAACAATCTCTAGTATTTTCAATATATAAAAGGTTATTTATAGAATAACTTGGGATATATTTATTTTGAGAATCCAGTTGTTACTTTAACTTACTGTAATCCCATGTCACTCAAAACAATTTATCCTTGATCTGATTTGATGGTTGAAGATCTTTCCTTAAGGTCTATTGGAAAACTTTCATTTAACAGTTGTTCATTGTGCTAACTCTTCTGTCTAATCCATGCAATTTGGGAATTTAATGTAAGTAATAAAATATCAAGTCATCCAAGCTGCAAAGTTTACTGTTCCTAAAGAAGTTCTTCTTGGAACTTCAGTACTCTCTGACGCTGTCTCCTCTCTGTGTGCTCATCTAATATCCCATTTTCCAAAAAAAATTACCTGAATCTTTTTCACTACTGGCAGTAAAAGAAAAAAAATCAGCTGATCACAGTAGGTCAGCTGTGGTTTGGTGCACTAAAAGAAAAACAAAACCATTCATCTCAAAGTGATTATAGCCTTAAACATATTTACAGAAGAGTATTGCAAAGCACTGAAAAGCTTGTACTAGACATGGCTTGTGTTCACAAACTAAGCAATCCAAATTAAGTTCTATTTACTGCTTTGAAAATACACCATCCCTCTGCTGCTTTGCTGGCTCTTCCAGGTGGCAGTATGCAGTTTAGAGAAACTCAAAAATGTTTTGAAGTACTTTCTGCCTCCTGTCTCATTTGCACTTCTCTTGGTCTTAATAGTGCTGAAACAAGAGAATTCACAAATTATTATTATTATAATTATTATTATTATGTTGAATCCTACAATATCCCAGGAATCCTAAATGCAATGTTTAAGTATGACAATGGCTTAAAAATCTTCAGCCAAAAAAAGGTTAAGAAACACCTTGAATTTCATCAGCCAGTTTTACTCATCCTTGAAACAAAGAACATTCATCGACATAGCTTAAAATTCTGGGGTGTTTATATGATCAAGATATCTGAATAACTACAGTGAAAATTCTGTGGGTTTTGCTCGCTAATCTAGGAAATCACCCCACACCTCTGCAGTAACAATATCTGCTAGGAATTCCAGCCAGCTCAAGCATGATCTCCACTTCCTGAGAACATATGGCTGTTCTCAGACTGTCAATTTTACAAAGAGTATTTTTATTTGATTTTGTGAAACACTTTCGTCCCATACAAGGCTGAATGCATTGATATCTAATTTCTAAGGAAATCCCTGGAGCACTCTTTAAATAATGAGGTATGGTAAACATAATCCAGTCCTTGGAGATCTTGCTTGCACTAAGCAAAAACATAAAAAAAAAACTGCTTAAGCTTCTCCAATTTCTAAATCCTCTTTTGTTATCAGTTTCAAAAAATATTGATTGGCTTGATGCCTTATCAACAACATCATCCCTTGACTCCTTAAGAATCTTTCATAGGTTTGTTAGTGCATTCTTTATTTTTTTTTTGATTTACATAGAAACTGCATTGCCATTTTTTTTCCTGAGCCTTTGCAATATAGCAGCGTTTACAGCACAATCATAGAATCATAGAATCATAGAATAGTTAGGGTTGGAAAGGACCTTAAGATCATCTAGTTTCAACAACCCTGCCATGGGCAGGGACACCTCCCACTAAACCATGCCACCCAAGGCTATGTCCAGCCCCGCCTTGAACACCACCAGGGATGGAGCATTCACGACCTCCCTCGGCAACCCATTCCAGTGCCTCACCACCCTAATAGTAAAGAATGTCTTCCTAATACCCAATTTAAACTTCCCCTGTTTAATCATTCACAACTTTGCTATTCCCTGAGGTCTGATTTTAGACTTCAGACTGTCCACAATCCTGAAGCCAGCCACATATCTGCAGTTTGTAAAGTAAACTTGATAAATGGAGAATTCTCAAAGAAAATTGATTCCAGCAGTGGTTTCACATCAACTACAGCAGTTAAAAATGGCATATATTACACTGAGGCAAATTTTCGTTTGATGAAAAAGATAGGTACACTTTTGTTGCTTTGATGGCTATTCCTGTAGGGATTGAGTGTGTGTTTGGAATTATCTGTACAAGTTTAACAATTTATTCTCCCACTAAATCACTTACTGAGATGTCACTGTCACTAAATGCACCTCAGGACTAACCAGGTTCTGGGTTTATACTGAGTGACTGGGAGGTGCCAGTTTTCAGTCTGACACTTTATGTCTGACATTGCCCTAGTCTGCAGAAGTGCTTGATGTCTTTTTGCTATAACTCTCCACTGATGACATGAACCTCAGCGAAGACAGAAATCAATGTGTTTAGAGAAGATAAAAAAGCCATTCACATATTATTATTATGGTTGCATAGGTTTCACACAGCAGAAGAACCTAAATAACAATTAGATCAAGAAACTCTTCCTACCTGGTTCTTTTCTGTGTGTAGAAAGATATAGACAAGACAACATGTGACCTAATAATTTACAACCTGCCAACAGAGAACAGATGGACAAGACAAACATGTTGAATTATTATATTTGTTATCGGTTTCCAAGAAATCTTAAACTGCTAATGGGAGTCAAAAGGCTGAATTTATACTGAGTTTATAACCAATAAAGGCATGAGACAGAAGCTCACTAACCACTGTTTTTTCCTCAAAATTGAAACATTTTTGCCTAATATGTATCATGTTGGCACTAGTATTGTTAGGCTGAATATGAAAGGTTTGATTCAACTATATTTCAAAATCTTAAGGAATCATATTTAAAGAAAATATAAATAAATTAGTTCTTCAGTGTCTCAAAATCATGTTGTACTCTCTTGTGTGGAACTTTGGATCACTATAGCTGGAAAAATTGCATAACTGTTGTTCTGCAAATATATCTCAACTAATACTTCTCAAAGGTATTTGTTGAGGTGTGTAGGGGATCAAATATGAAAAAGGGCCAAACCTGACAGGTTAGCAGCCATTCTGTTTCAAGCAGATGCAACACTCACAAAGATTGCCCCAAGATGATGCACAGCACTATCTCATGCATTGCCACTGGAGCTGAAACAGCCCCAGGCCTCTGGAGATTACTCCAGCAAGGGACAGAGACTTATGGCATCTTCTGGGAAAAAAAAAAAAAACAAAAGGTGGAAGCCCACAGCAGTAAAAATCCCACATGAATTTCCACTCAAGTGACGGCAGCTATCATGTTTGGCGCACTGAGCAGAATCAAAGGCCTCCAGCTCGTTAAAAGTAATTTTTAAGTATCTGTGGGCAGTACATTGCTTGTGGTTCATGTGCTGTCAGTACAGAAAAGGATATCCAGCCACGCTGATCAAAACATTGCACAGAAAGTCCTTACAGCAAGTAATCTTTCCAGAGATCAGCAAGCGTTGCAAACTTGGGGCATAGAGTTATTGCTTGGTGAATTATGAGTAAAATCAAACATGCAATAATCCCACATACACTATTTAATCTTATTGCAGAGATTGAAAAATGAGGAGTCACGGGATAAAGTTTTATCGTTTTAAAACACCATCTTTTAAATAAAGATTTCTAGATCTGTCTTATCAAGTCTTCTGTGTTATTTTATTCTTGTCTTTCCTTTGTGCTTTTAACCTTTTAAACCAAACTTATACTGCAGTGGTGGTCAAGAAGTTTGTGCCATTTCCTGTGAAGACTGAGGCTCTTCTCCCTCCTCTGGACAATTGATATTTACAGGTCATGACTTCAATTGGGTGGCAGTTTCTGAATGAAAACAAGAAAGCTTGTACCAGGTAAAACCAAACTTCACTCTGTAGTCCATTTTTCAATAGAAGTATCCCTGTATAGCACTTGAAGTCTAAGAAAAAGTGTAAAAGCAGGCCCAGAATATAGGAAAGATTTCTATGAATATTGGCCAGGAACATTCAGAGGTGATGCTTTTTATTTGATGACTACAGATTTTCTCCCAGTATTTTTTTTCCAATCATGTATTTTAAACCATTTTAACTTTTACTATTTCCAGAGTTCCAGACTAAAGATATTCTTATTTTTGCATCATCTTGTGCTGGAAAGTGAAAGATAGTGAATAATCATTCCCTGCCCTACAACACTCATTTTTTTAATGGACTAAATATTCCTTCCTTATTTCTTGCTTCATCTGTTGTATAAAAACTGTTCTTTTTGCCCTTCTGTCGTGGGTTCAGCAGCAGCATTTTTCTCCTTCTTGGTAGCTGGTGCAGTGCTGTGTTTTTTAAGTTGGGCCCAGGAGCTGTGCTGATAACACCAGTGTTTTCAGCCACTGCTTGGTAATGTTTTGTCTGACCAAGGACTTTCTGAGCCTCATGCTCTGCCAGGGAGGAGGGGAAGCCAAGAGGAAGCAGAAACAGGGCACCTGACCCAAACTGACCAAAGAGGTATTCCATACCACAGCACATCATGCCCAGGATATAAAAAAACAGAGCAGAGACTCAGAAAGGTGGGGGTGCAGTGTTTGGTCAGGCTGCGTATAGTTGGTGAGCTGTTGTATTCTTTTCTTGTATTTACCTTGTCATTATTACTACTGGTGGTAGCAGTAGTGATTTATGTTATACCTTAGTTACTAAACTGTTCTTATCTCAACCTGTGGGAGTTGCATTCTTTAAATTCTCCTTCCCATCCCCCTGGGACTGGGGGAAGAAAGAGGGGGGAGTGAGTGAGCAAAGCAGCGTGAGGGCATTAAACCACGACACCTTCTCTTCTTGACTTCCTCCTTCTCTTTCCCCTGCTATTGTATTCTCTTTATAATGGAGTTAGAATTCCTATTTTCTTTTCTTTGTTTTCTAACATTTGTTTTTCTGACTTTTTGAACAATAAGCAGATTAAATAGCAAGGTAAGCTCTAAGCTTCTTTAATATGTGTTCTCTTCCACACTTTCGTATGCACTACATTGTTTGCAGATCCAGTCATAGGCCAAATTTTTTCAAATGCTGCTAATCATAAATTTAAATTCAAGTTTGCAAAACCAGGAAAAAAACAGCTCATAAAAGTATTGTATTAGAAATAAAATTTATACTCTGTTTTCATTATTTAAGACAGATTCTGGACTACTTTTTTAAAAAGTTACTAGAATAATTTTACAGAAAGTTACTATGTAAAAACAAAATTTCAATTCCATTTCTGAAGAGAAGGGAAAAATCCTGCTCCTTTTGTCCATGTGAGTGCATAATCTACATTCACTAACACTGATTTAAATAGAAAATTTAAAGGTCAGGTTGAGTATAGGTGGTGAGCTGCTGTATTTTTACCTTGTATTTGCCTTGTCATTATTATTACTGGTGGTAGCAGTAGTGGTTTTGTGTTATACTTTAGTTACTAAAGTGTTCTTTACCTGTGGGAGCTGCAATCTTTTGATTTTCCTCCCCATCCTCCTGGGTCTGGGGGAAGAAAAAGGGGTGTGAGTGAGAGAGAAAACTGCATGGCTGGGAGGCTTAAACCACGACAGAGGGTAACAGTGTTGACTTAACTAGATCAGATACAGCTTTGGAGCACACTGGCAAAATTCTTTCAGGAAAACTTTTTATGTGACAAAACCAGAAAATTGTGAACTACATAAAAAAAAAAAAAAAGCTTGTTAGAACAATGGATGTATTCTCCCTTATACAGTAATTGCTAAGTACATGGCATTTGAACCTGAAATTATGTATGGCATGAAGCAAAACCCAGAAAAATCTGTGAGAAATCTTCAGTTTGGCTCTGTGTTTGCAAATTCGTTGTTCTTTCCAGATATTTATGTGCAGATCTATTTGACGTCAATATGCTAAAGCTTACTGCCATTTTTACCAATTACTTTTGACTAATTCAGTTGATGCAATATGAGTTTTTCCACACCTATCTAAGATCAGAATTTGGCAGAGCATTAACAGAGTGTCTTTAGATAAAAGATTTTGCATAACTTTCTTCATATGGTGTACTGCTGAATAGATATTTTATCTGAGACCAAGATCAAGTTGTTCTATCATCACTTCCGGATAGGAATGGAGGAATATTTGACTGCAGTACCCAGCATTTGCTTAGCATATTCTGTGTGAATGTCATGTGTTTATGATAAGTCTAGAGCATGGCAGACCAGCCACCTTACACAACTACACAACAGTCATGTAAAGTCTATTTTAACTTGCTATAGGTAGCACCCTTATTTCAGTAAAGAAGTTGCATTTACTGGCACTGATCTTCATGGCTACTGTGCAACCAGTGTTCTTGAGAGCAGTTCCTCATTCCTAACAATGAACCATTTGGAAACTGCATGGTAAATTGCTTTCATTTCTACCCAACAGGAAAATTGTCATTTGAAACATCAACATTAGCCACTCCAAGGAAAAGTCATCAGAACTGAACCATGAGATGAAAAATGAGTACTCACAAAATGTGCAACTTAACATCATCACAGGAGAATTTGGGTAAATTTGCTCTTGCTTAGAATGTTGTCATTTAGGTTATATGCCATCCTAGATGAATCTTAATATCTTATGGCAAACATGCCCAACAATAGGAATTCCTCCAAGGCCTGGAGATGGGTGGCAGAAGAAGCTATGGCTGGGAAGATTACACTACCTCAGTGCAGCAGTATTTCTTGAAACATGAAAGTAAATACTGTTTAATTAAACAACAGTAACATGTTCATGTATGACCACCTGCCTGCATATTTTTATGTGTTCACAGTTCTGTGAAATATCAATGCAAGCAGCCAGTAATTTTTTTTGTTCTTAAGACCTGAAATCATTCACTTCTGCATTTCTTGAACCTAGGGTACTAGCTGCAGCAGCTGCAATGTAGTATACACTCTAACGCACACACATCTTGTTCCCTTAAATAACTTACCAATCAATAGCAAATTATAATGTCCAAACATCCAGTATAATGCAGTAGGCTGACAAAACAGACATCTGGATTTTATATTAATATTGACAGAGAGTGCTTTGCAAATGTTCTCTTTATGTGAAAATAGAAAAGCAAATGTAAGGCAAATCATTAAAATAATTTATGCTACACTGAAGCCACAGAGGTATGATCAAATCCAGGTTTTGTGTGAACAAGGTGTTGGTTTTAACTCTCCTTGGAGTCCCATTTAAGAGGCCCGTGGGAAAATGAGCTTGAGATGGCTCAAGGAGCTTGCTTGTGCCAGTGAGGCAAGAG
The DNA here is from genome assembly GCA_032466535.1 of Forpus xanthops. Taxonomy (NCBI): domain Eukaryota; kingdom Metazoa; phylum Chordata; class Aves; order Psittaciformes; family Psittacidae; genus Forpus; species Forpus xanthops. The sequence goes on along the minus strand of JASSUY010051047.1, from coordinate 4,597 downwards.
GAACTTATGCTGGTGCTGAAAGGCGGTGGGGCCCATGAAGTAAGAGAACTGGGAACGATTATATTGGCAGAGAGGTCTGTTTACTCAGTGTTTGCCACCGATAGGACTACTGTGCTCTTGTTAAAGTTTCTCTGCATGGTAGGTAGCAATGATAAGGATATGGAAGCTCAAGTATGGCTTTGGTGTCATATTTCAAGTTGCAATTGCTTCCCAGTGATTCAGGCCATGGGCATGGATGTTGGCCACATAGATAAAATTAGAGGTTTCTCTCCAGGTTTCACAGCCTCTGTCTACATCAAAGGGAACACAAGCTAAAAGGAGAAAAAGAGAGAAGGGATTAAAAAGGTACCTCACTCAGTAACTATTGCATCTTTCTTTTTCTCTCACAAGCTGTAATTTCACTGGCTTCGTGTTTCTTTACTTCCTGAAGACCATCTGTTGGGCTTTTAGCTGCAATGTTCTTGGCCACTCATGTTCCCCACTCCTCAAACACTGCTTGATTTCCCAGCTCCTGCCAGATCCACTCCCGTGTACTCTGACATCAAATCCTAAATTTAATATCTATGTCTGCAGTAGTAAATAAAATGGACTAGGACACATCCAGTGGGTCCCCAGAGAATAAGGGCAAGAAGTCAATAATCTGCTCAGAAGATATAAGTTCCCTTAAAACCAAAAGAGTCTCAGCTGGTGAGAAATTGAGGGAAAGTGCTTATATTCCTTTGATCCAGCAAGACTCCATCTGTTGCATGGCCTCTGAAGGCATTTATGCCTATTTTCCCAGTGGTTTCAGAATATTTTCATGATACTTGCTCACAAATAGAGCAACTGAGGAATCTTTTGAACAATACGAACAAATAAGACCTCAGAATACTTAAATCATGCTTGGTTTGTTATTCTGAAATGCCTTTACTGACATTTATGGGGAAACAAGATTTCTTTTTCCAGAGTGTTCTGTGATGTCCTGGTAGCTTCAGCTGAACATTTTCCAGGACTCAGGAAAAATTCAGGCTGGGTCAAAATAATAAAGTTAATATTTCATGCAGTATATTTTAGAAAATGAAATAGGATGGATCAGCAAAAAATGCAGAATTATAAAGCTGGTTAATATCATTTTTAAGCATTATAAATGAAGCTGAGAATCAAACACCCTTGAAAAGCCATGTCAGACACTGTAGTATGTTCTGGATTTACGGTCACAAGAGAAGGTTGTGGCTGACATGTGTGGAATATCGTTCAATTAAAGATCAATGAACCACACATTCACTGAATATATGTTTTTGAATGTTAGTAAAAGAAACCCTCAAACCTTAAGGATGATTTCCAGAGGTTCCTTCCAACCCTAACAATTCTGTGATTTTGTGAATATTGTTTTTTATCTCTATTTAATTTCTGTTAAAAAGAAAAAACATAGAAAGTTATGTCTAAACAACAGTGTATTTTCCACTATGTGAGTTCAGCTAAACGTGATTTACTGAATACTGTTTTGATTCACAATTTCAAGTAATTTTAAAAGTTTTGATTCTACTACCACTGTTTCTGCTGAGTCTTGTTTTATTCCATGCACATCCCATTGTCTTGCGAAAGAACAGGCATAGAAAAACTTTCACTTGTCCTTCTGCCTCATACCTTACATGAATTCTGATCATGTTGCTCATTGGGGTATCTCCCCCATCACTCACCCTGGACTAATTATGGCAACTTACCATAACTTCATGGTAACTTATTCTGACAAAGGGTTGAAGCCACAATGGTACTGCAATATTTGACTCATTGACAGATTGACATCCTGCTGGAATCTTCAAAGTGGAACACAACCAACTAGGATTTTGAAAAATCTCTATTTTCAACACTAGAGTGTGTCTATACGCACAAAGTAGTACCACAGGAGGTGAACATAACTGACCAAGTAATGTAGCTCTGGTAATTTCAAGTCTTCAACTAATTTGATCAGGCCCATCTCTGCAGATATGTCCTGTTGTAGATATAAGGATATTGCTCTTTCTCTAGCTGTCAGCTCTACAAAATGCCAAGCATTAGTAAGAATTTAAAAATGAAATTATAGCTATGAATATTAATGCAATCTGAATAGATTGCTTGCATTTATTCTTTGAGAACAAGACAGAAAACCAAAAAGGTCTGCTATTGATTTAGTGGATGCAGATTAATAGTGCTGGCATTTAGTTTTTATTCAGTGATGTTTCTTGTTATAAAGATGGAATTGGAAAGACAGAAATTATTCCTTAATTTCAGGTTAATTCCAGAAAAAGAAATTCAGTCAAAAAAGGGGAAAATTCAGAAAACTTCACATTGATATTTGGAAAAATATTTAAGTTTTTAATTTTCAAGCGTTTGCTTTTTGAAAATGACAATTGTTCAAAAATTACGTTCCAAAGATAAAACACCAAATGCTTTTATATTCAGCTCAAACAAATTATTTTCTATACTTTTCTATATAATGTATTTTAGGATTTGCTTGTTTTGTTTTGTTTTATTTCACCAAAGAAATAAACAAAAAACTTTGTGTGTTTTTTTTTTTTTATTTCCTTTAAATATTTATCTTATGTAGGTTAAAAAAAAAAAAATAAAACAAGCAAACCTCTAATGCATTACTTACAGACTAATATAGCTAGTAATTGTAAACATGCACGTTTATATGTATGTCCATGCTGTGTCTCAAACACAAGGTCTTGTTAAGTTGCCAGTGCTACTACTTCTGACAGCGAAATTTGCTCCCTATCATTGGCCTAATTCTGCAAGACAGTAAGTTACCTTCATATGTGATGACAGCACTGATTCACTTGGGAAGTTTTCACATAGACACCAAACAATGCCCCTCACTGTGGTAAATTGTTGAATGACAAAAATTTGGGGATGCAGACCTCAAATTTAGTTTACTGTTTCCCAGTGAATATTTAACAGGGGAAGAGTGCATCTAATTGCTCTTATTTCAAGACTTTATAAAAGATTTTTCAGTCTATGTACTCTGATTTACAGAAATAACTCTCTCTAAGAATGATCTCTGTGGGCTCTATTAAACAACAAACAGTTCCTAAGCTCTTTAAGCAGAAGCCAAGGAAAGGCCACAAGTGATACAGAAACTGGCTCTGTACACAGATGGCTGATTTGGCAAGACAATAACCAACAGACTGAAGAAGGCCTCTTTTGGTTTGCATTTCCTTTAAATCTCTTAGCAAAATCTCTTAGCATTGAACCTGTAAGTTGTAGGCAGGCTGGTGTAAGTAAAAGCATTTAAAATATTCTTTCTTGCCATGAAGCCACTGGATAAACTGGGATAATTGAATTGGTTGAGGGAACCACTAATTTGATGACAAAAGCTTTTTAATCCAATGTCACAACATTTTTTTGTTTCATTTGTTGAAATGAAAGTGTCCTCAAAGGGGACACTATAATTATTTGCATATTTAAAGCCTTCTCTTTTTTTCCCATACAGGAATCTTCCTTTAACTGGAAGGCATATGGCCCATGATGTTCCTTGTGTTTATTTTTTCGACATTGTTTTTCCTGTGTACATCCTTAAACAGCTTTCTGGCTGACCTGTGTGCCTGTTGGCTGACATCAGCTGAGAAAGTTGAAGTGTCTTGAGAATACCCTCAGCATTAGAACCAAGATGTTCAGCTGACATAAGAGACAAATAATTTTTGTGGATACTCAAGTTATATGATAAATTTAGAAGAATCTACTTGTACCTTTACCAGAAATGCAATAAAAGTATAAAAAGAATAATCTAAAGTGTCACTAGAAAAGTTCACATATATTTTAAATTAAATTATGTAATTATCATCATTATTATATTATACTATCATCTCCAGATTTTCATGTATTGATTTAATTCCAGGATAAAGCTGTAACAGAGTAAATAATAAACCAGCATGTCACCTGCCATGTTCAATTCAACACAAGCAAAAACCAGACACTGACTACGTAGAAAGTCCAAGTATTCTGGAAATCTTTCCAGTTCTGAAGGGTTTTCTTAGATTTTAAAAAATTCATTCATATTGAGAGCCTCAAAAATCCCCATATTATTTAGAAACAATGCAATGTAGTAGCTGAAAGGAACCTGGAACCTAGAGACAATCACCAGGAGCGTCATCTTCAGGAACTGGGTCAGCATGATGCTGGAGTTGCTGCCGCCCCATTGACATCACTGGAGTTACTTTAATGTAATAGGACAGTTTACATCTGGGGTCTGGCTTTACATGAAAAATGGATTTGTTTAAAGACTTTGTTTAAATGTGAAAACAACTGTAGTCAGTCCCAATATCGATATGCTTCAATACCTGTAGTATATAAAACTGCATGCAGATTACTTGGCTTAACATGCATCTCCTGATTTGCTATTTTTAAAAGAAGTCATATGTTGGTAAGTTTAAGACAGTATCTAACAAATGTCACAAAAAGATTATTCTAGTCCACAGTGCCTTGTAAATGAGGTTATTATTATTCAGCTAAGAAAATTTGAGGCATTTTTGTCATGTTGTTACGTTGTCATGGGTTCAGGAGCAGCAGTCATTTTTCTTTAAGTAGTAGCTGGTGTAGCACTGTGTTTTGGATTTTCAGCTTGGAAACAGTGCTGATA
>JASSUY010051045.1:87330-118453 GCA_032466535.1 Forpus xanthops | reverse complement strand
CACCAGTACTAAGGTAACACCAGTACTAAGGTAACACCAGTACTAAGGTAACACCAGTACTAAGGTAACACCAGTACAGGCCAAAGTCCTGGTGCTTCCCAAGCCTCAGCTTTCAGAGGTCGGTGTACCAGAGATTGCCTTGAGCATTCCCTGAGAGAGTAACCACCTTTGGCAAACCGGCATCAACCCGGTGTAACTTCCCGGCAGTGGGATCTGCACATCCTTTGCGCTCTGTTCCACGTCTTCAGGGAAGAAAACTGACAGAAAACTCAATAAACCAACTGCTCTCCCATTGATCAGATCTTGATTCAGAAAACTCAGCAGGCAGCGTGGTGCTAAATTATTAACTAAGCATCATCATTCACCGGGGACGTGCTCTTTTGGATGGTCTTTAGGAAAACAAAATGATCCTTTGCATGGAGGAGACAAAGGAATATCATCGCCTGTGAAAGCAGATTGTGATGGGTGTTCGAATTCACCCATTTGTGGTTTCCCCATCCCTGGCAGTGCCCAAGGCCAGGCTGGACACAGGGCTTGGAGCAAGCTGCTCTATGGAAGGTGTCCCTGCCCGTGGCAGGGGTTGGAGCTGGGGGAGCTTTAAGCTCCCTTCCAACCCAAACCAGCCTGGGGTTCCATGGAGCTGCCCCTGCACCCTAAATCCTGGATGAGGTGATCAGATAAAAGCAAAGCTGAGTCTGAGCCCTGGGCACACAGGTGAGCTCAGCACTGCACAACTCAACTGGGACACAGGAACAAGGAATTCTGGCAGCATAAACACACACTGAAGGTTGACACCTTCCCTCTGCCTTCCCACAGACTAAAATATGACAAAACTTAGAGCTCACCGTGAAGTTGTTCCTGAATCCTGTGAGTGCCCTAACACCGACCTCAACACTTGCTATGGGGTGGTATTTAGGCACCACCAAATCACCCTCCTGTAACTGCAACTGAATGCAGAGCAGGAAACCGATCCCAAACCTGAAATGAAAACGTCCCTCCCCTGCTCAGAGCACCTCGTGCTTGCCTAAGATGGGATCCTACTTTCTCCCTGCCTTTTAAGGCCCCTGTACCTCGCAGGTGTGCACTGATTCATTTTCTTGCCCCTCAGATGGATTACAGGCTGAGCGGTGCTGCTGTCCCGAGCTCTCCCATCTCTCCTTATTAGCACTGCCAACTTGCCCAGCACAATGCTCAGTGTCAGATAAACGAAATCTGTTCCTGTCTGTTCTGTAACTGATATCAGCTCCATAGTGACAGTCCCTGACCTAAGGACCCCAGGCTTTGTTTAGCGCTACATCTTTGTTGAGAATGGAGTCCATACACATCAAAAATCACCAATATTAATTAAATCATAGATCCTGTTATCACTTGACTGAATAATGGGCTTTTCCAAGCCACACTGGGCAGCCCCAGCAAGACTTTGCTACTGACAGCATTCAAAATACCACATTTCCAATACTTCCCTGCATCCTACCCACAACCTATTCCAATTTGCTGTTGTTGTTCTTATGACCAGTGGCAACTTGTTCATAATCTACCTACACACAGCACAATCCTCTGTGGACATGGAGTTAGGCTCTACATGATTCTTTTCCTAATGGAAAAAATAGTGAAGCTCATAACTAGCAACAGCCTGCCTGCAAAATGGTATTCTGCCACTGTGGAATGTTCTGGCAATGTCTGGCACAACTGGCTTAAAGTAACAGAACTTGGGGTTTAAAAGTGCTTGTGATGGAAGAACAGCATCACCTGGGATCAGGATCACTTTGCTTCAGGGACACGTCAGCATACCAAAACCATTCGATCCTGGCGTTTACTCCATGTCACAGGTAACAGAGGAGGGCATCCATGGAGGTGAGGACTTGTGCGGGCACTGCAGGGCTGTACAGGATCCAGACCAGAATCTGGGAATCCCATTTTGCTCCCAACTGACTTCTTTAAGCATCCTGTCAGTTAGATGGGCACCTTCCAGAGCCACTTGTGGCACATGTAAGCTACTGTAGCTAAGGGTGAATACTTTTACAAGGGGCTTTTCTAAGCAGGATGAATGAACACCTCCTTCTTGTCTTCTCAGCACTGTCCAAAGGCAGAGTGTATCCCGAAGGCACACATTTTCTGCTGCAGCTTCACAGCCAAGTTTGGCTGTCACAACAGTGAGCAGGAGCTGGCTTGCCTTCCTCTGATGATTGCAGTGGGAAATCATGTCACTATGCACAAGAGGGCTGGCTCCTGCCAGCCAACTCCATCTTTCAGGCAATGACAGAGTCTTGGAGGCAGAAAACAACTGCAAATGGGTAGATAACAATGAGAGCAACAACAACAGTAATAGAAAGTCATGGAGCTTCCTTTCCTACCTAAACTCTAAAAGCAAACACAGTGAAAAAGAATTGTTCAGTGCTGCAGAACTGCTGAGGTCAAACGGCGCTGTGAGTGACTCCAGTCCCAGTCTGGCATTACCTGAACACATCCCAAACACAGAATGCACCTGACCCTGAAGAAACTCAAAGCATTGCCCCTCTGCAGTCAGCACAACACAGCTTGTTATAGAAATGGTAACACCCCCCTCTAGCAACAGCTACTCGAGCCCACTACTATCCTCTTAAGGCTGTAACGCACACGAAAGCCGATGTTCTGCATGGAGACCTGTGCTCTAAGAACAACAGGAAGTAGAAGCTGCTACTGTAGTTGAGAGTCGATTGGGAATTATTCATGATGACACCACGTCTCTAATCAATGTGAAAAACATCTATAAGAACCATTTCAATGCTCCTCCTGTTAGGGACTGCACCAGCTATAGTGGGGTGGTGAACCTCAATGTGCAGTCCAGATTTGTGCACGGATCAGAGGCAGGGCACAGCCAGGGGCTTTGCCATGTGGGGGCAAGGAGTCATCCAGGCAGGATGCCTTGTGCTTGGGTGCAGTCCAACAGAACTGGACCTGAAGAATAACTGCAGATTGAGCTGTATTACAAAGACGGGCAGTGAGATTAGAGCCCAATTGTGAAGGTTGCTCAGGCAGCGGCCTCAGAACATCAGCATGTCTTTAAAACATCACAAGTGCACTTCCTTTCCTAAGGAGCACCTACTGTAAGTAATGACACTTGGAGCAGTATCTGCGGCTCCTCCCGAGGCAATCTAACATTCATAGCTCGTTACTCCGCAGGGATAACATGGCTTAATCTCCAGAACCTGCCCCTCAGGTCCCTGCCTACAGCACCAGCGCTTTTGTCATCCTTCAACCTCAAATGTTGCTAGAAAGGAAAAAAGGCATAAGGTGGAGAGTGGGACAGTGGGGAGCCCGGCTGCCGGCAGCACCGCGCATCCGCACGGAGCATCACCCAGCAGGAGCAGCAGGCAGTGGAAAGGGAGAGCAAGAGGTCAGCGCTACCCCTACACTAAATGGTACTGCTGCTTGGACTGCAAACACACAAACCAAACTCCAGCGGCTGCCTCCGTCCTTCCCTCCGAGCTGAGCTGCCCTGGCAGCGTTAAGTTGAGTGTCTCTTTCTTATCAGATGAGAGCAGGCTGGAGTTTCACCATCCTGACTCCTGCCATTCTCCCGGCATTCATTCCCACTTCCTGCTCTCTGAAAGTCAAGCTCCCATTCACAAAAGACGGGCCTTATCTCCTTACCTCTTGACCCTGAAGCAGGGCTGCAGATACAGGGGTTTATTTCTGCGAGCAGCTAGCAGGTGACAAAGTCCTTTGGCTCTGTGTCTCTAAAGAATAAAGGAAACATCATCTTCTGACTGAGTTCTGTTGTGCTGAATCTCAACCTGCAAAACCCCTTTAAAACAATCTGTCCTCTGTAAGCAGATCTCGGGAAGGAGGAGGATGCTTGCACTAAAATCAGATTCACCTTGAATTATGACAGCTTTCAGCAACAGCAATGGGGGCTTCAAGAACGTTCTCTTCTGCTGAAGGCCAGGATTCAAAGTGACTGTCAGAGAACCGGCTCCTTCACTGACGACACACCACACACAGCCCTTATCGCGCTCCTGTTCATACTTGGCCCTGGCTTTGGCAGAGGTTTATCACGTCTCACAGCCATAGCACTTGAGCTGAGAAGCTTCGGTGGGGAAAGGACACGGGACAATTAAGGCAACTACAACACGAGTGCCCATGACGATTTAAAGAGGCAGAAATAGATGTGCTCTGCTAGGGATGTGGGAGAAGGAACGCCTGGTAGTGAGGCGGCATTTGAGCTCCTGCCTTCCAACAGCAGCTGACGGCCTTCAGGGGTGTAACAAGTTTTGGGTTGTTATTTTACTACAAACCTGTATTTAAAGACTGCATTGTCCCTGTGGGCTTACCCCCCCGGCCCCTGCTGCTCACCATCCTCCTCCTGAGCATCCTGCAACTCAGTGCTTTGCAAATGAAACCACAGAAAACCTCCAAACCTACAGCAAAACTGCTCCTTTTGTGGTCACAGCTACTAAAGCTCCTGCTGGACAGTTTAACCTCAGACACATGGGCAGGGCTTGGAGCAAGCTGCTCTAGCGAAGGTGTCCCTGCCCGTGGCAGCGCATGGAACCGGATGAGCTTTAAGGTCCCTTCCAACCCAAACCCTTCCATGATTTGATGGCACCTGCAGCAGAGATCCCCTCGAGGGGGAACCCCTGCTGAGGTATCCATCCTCCCAGTGCCTCCAGGAGGGGAAAGCTGCCCTCAGGCCCTTGAGGGGCTCAGTGCATGGGCTGGATGATCCCAAAGCATCCTGTGCTCCCTGATCAGGTGAGCGATGCGGAGAACAGGACCGTGGCCATGCTCCCCAGGAAAGCTGTGCAGGAGCCCAAACTATGTCTTATGAAGAATTCAGCAGTACCTCTGTGCACTTGTCTCAGGCGTCCAGTGTCAGATAAAAGTGACATGAAAGCATTTCTCCTCACTGCATCCAGAGCTGCCCGTGTCCCATGGCGGGACAGTGCTAGCTGACAGTGCGCAGTGGTCACCGAATTGCTCAGCAAACTATGTCATGTACAAGATAGCACAAAGAGCCTGCATCTAACAAAGTGTCTGTGGGCCTTTGAACTCGTGATGAGCTCCGTGCGGTTCTCCTCTTTATTTTTGTAACTGCTGCAGGCCCCAGGGCAGGTGGTGCAAAAGATGGAGACAGGGCTGTGGGAGCAACAGAGCTGGGTCTGAGGGGCAGGAGATGAATGCTTGTACTGCAACCGAGAGGAGAGTGACCCTGACACAGCAGGGTTTCACACAGGTCCCTTTGGACCCACGGTGGAGAAAGGAACTCCTCTGCCTGCACAGCTATCCCTTCACTTTGACAGCAAGACAACTGTATCTACAGGTGAGCAGCAGAAGCCATACCCTCCCAACTGGTTTACCACCTTTCCAGGCAGCCTGAACAGCAGCTGCTGGAATGAATTATTCAGAGACCTCTCCCCAGCCACGAGGCACAAAAAGTCCCAATTTTGAGACATTTTCACTGAGGATGTAAAACTGTGAGATATTCTTCCTGTGCCTCCGAACACAGCCCCGCTGCAGCATCCCAGATGGTGATGCTGTGGAGCTCACATTATCAACGGGTAAGCCCCCTGATATATTCTGTATCAGAAACATGCTCAGCCAAAGGTCAAATAAGTCACTGTCAGCATAAAGAGAACCCCTATGATAGGCCAAATCTAACGCTGTTGGCCTTCATTGTGCGTGGCCTCAAGGAAGATGATTCCCAGTGAACCAACGTGAGCAATGAGTGCAGCAGTTGATGCCTTTCATACCAGACACAAAGACACATGGATTAAAGGATCGGATTGAGACTAGTGTGAAGTTAGGGAAAGCTGGTTTAAAGCTCTCTATCAGAAGGCTCTGCTGCGCTCTCCATTGATCTGGCAGAAGCCACAGTAAGTTTTGCTTTCTGTGCTTTGGTTTGGCTGTTTTCAGAGCGCCTGCATGGTTTAGATGCTGGAGATGAAAGAGGAAAGGCTGTGGCTATCAGAGGGGCTGCCCCACATCTAAGGAACAGAGAAGAGATGCTCCTGTGCAACGCCTCATGGACAGAGGTACCGTTAGGGTTAGGGTGAGGCAACTGGGACCAGACCTAAGGTGCTCTGAAAGGGTGTCCTTCCCTTCTCCTCACCTCTGCTTACCCAAGCGGCTACACTCATTTCAGAGGTGCGGCAAGGGTCAGCTCATTGGTTCTCAGAGCACAGTCACCGAGGCTCTTCATGCTCTAATCAGAACCATTTCTAAGTCCAAGCATCAGCCTGGCACCCGCGCGAGCTCATTGCTGCCTCTCACAGCCAACTGAACACAGACACCATCCGCTCTTCAGTCCTACACCCATGGAACGGCAGATGGAAACAGGCAGAGGCCTCTGTTGGCACTTGTACCCCCCAGGGGCACTGCCTTCCTTCACCGTCCCGTTTTCCCCACTTTGACGCATCTTCCCAAGGATAATATTTGATGGTTTCAGGCTGGAGCCTGCAGGAACAGCAGCACGAGGCAATTTAACTCCACATTCAATCTCCTACGATAACAGGTTATCTACATAGCAGCCTGCAGGTCGGGCCTCCCATAATGAGAGATGCCTGGCAGTTGACTGAAAGCTGATTCCTGTCAGAAGCTATTTTCTCTCTGAGACAGAGGAGACATTGTGCCCCTTGGTGCTTGAGTGTGGCCTTGGCTACTGCCAAAAGACCACCTTTTTTTTCCCCCTCGCTGAGACAAAACAGAATCCCCCTGCTGTCAGCTCTATCTGGAGCTGCTGAAAGGAGATGTATAAGCCCAGTAATGCTGCTGAGGAGATAACTGTCAAACAGCATGAAAAACGCTGCCTATCTACCGAGCCGAGGAACTGAAGCACCATGGAGGCTACAACTCAATGCTCAACAGCTCTTGGCATCTGTGAGGTCTCTTTCGTGGTTGCTTTTTAATACCCTGCTGAAAGAAAATACTGTATGCAGCAGTGGGATTCCGAACCTGCTGCTGCTCACCCAACGCTCCGGGAGCCGCTCTTCCTGGAGATGTGGAAGCGGCATTGTTCTTTGTGAAAGGGGAGGGGAAGTAGGGAGACTGCACGGGCGATGGTGTGAATGTGCGCTACGTTCCCAACCTGCTTCATCAGGGCAGCACACCAGACCCAAAGAGGACCGCAGACCTGAACGAGAGCCCCAGAGAACGGAGAAGCTGCCCTCACTACCAAAGGCGTTTGCAGTCACACAGAATCAGATGCAGTTTGCACTGAGATGGGAATAAAACACAAAGTGAAGCACACACACAAATGACAGAAGTACTTGAAAAAAGATCAAATACCCTATGACAAACATGAGAGAACAGAACGGTGCTGCTTGCAATTACAGATTAGAAACAGGTAAACTAATGACTTCCTCCCCAGCATCACACCAAAGGCACCGCTGTCGGGAACCAATCCCCATGGAGTTCTACCCAATAGCACCTCCTGGCCGGGGGGGGGGGCATAAAACAGTGAACTGCACATACGAGCGTGTCAGGAACAGAAAAGGTAATGTCCCATCCCTTAAACCACTGAACATGAGGTGGGTTAGTCCAGACGTACGTTACCCTCCTACAAAGCTCTATGCAAAATCAATGCCATTAGGGTAGTGCAAAGTAAGTTCAAAACTACTAGTTGGCCAAGAGTTTTACCTCCCAGAGGCCTATTCTGCTCCCCAATGCCCTTTTTGCTTCCAAAAGCTACCGGTACATCTTAATATCTGCAGGCATCCTTTGTTTCACCAGGCCAAAAGGTCTGGGGAGGAAAGCATCCTCCACACGCCCTAAACCAGCCACTGGGTCCTTTGGAAACCCCTCCAAAGAAAGTGCAAACTGAAATCAGAATGTAGTGAGCACAAAGCAGGCATTAAACTGCTCCTTAACCCCTCCCAATGCAGACCTCAATCCACACTGTGATTAATCAGATACCTTCTTTTGTTTTCATAAATGATAAGTAAATCCACTTAGTTTATATGAATTGTGCCTGCAGGGATTCCTTCTTCCTCACCCTGTGCTAGTGCTGGGATGGCGGTGGGCCAGGTACCAGCAAACACTGCCATTGGTGAGTTATGTCAACTTGTCTGTTTATTTCTTTTCGGGGGGGGGACCAGGCCAGAAGGAACTGCTGGTTTCATTGTTTAGTTCTGCTTTTCCTGCACTTCACCACAATATCATTATCAAAGCATCCCTTGATAAGTAAAATACAAACTCTCCCATCCCTAAGTGTAGCCAGTAACAGCACAGACACGTGGAGGAACCATTACTCTCCCCTTTACTGAATGAAAAGAACAATCTTCAGCTCACAGTGGATGTCTAAAAGTAGTTTCAATTACACATTTTTATATGTTTACATACCTAAATAGTATAGAAGCCACTTCAGAGCTTATCGGCTACAATAAAAGGAGAGCAGAACCTCAGGGCTTTGGTGTTAAAACTTGGATGTTAGCCATTAGAAAGCCAGGATCAGGCTGAGAAATGCCTCTTTGACATCATCACATTAGATAGCACGTTGTTACAGATGGTGGCAAAAGGCTGCAAAGAGCCTGAGAAAAGCCCTTTATGCTTCTTCAAGGTTTCTGGAAGTCCTGAACCTGAGTTTTTACTGCCATGGATTATGGAATGAAGACCCACACAGCTTTAGTAACTCCAGCCCTCGCTCCATAAACTCCACGTCCCCACGTGACAATTACAAGAATGATCAAGACTTGCTTTCTACCGCACAGAGGTTAAGCACCGTCTCCTCTGGGCTGCATCGAACTCAGAGGTGAGAGGTGGCAAACCGCCACTCACCTGGGACACGGGACAGTCCCTTTTTCACCCCCGGAACACTGACACCCATCCAGGTTAACCCAGCTGTGGGGACAGCGGCAGCCACCGCATCGCTTTGGCAATGAGAAGCTAATAACCACAGGTCCTCGTTGAAGCCCGGCCCTGCTCAGACGTGGGCAGGAGCTGCAGCAAGCTCAACAACTGAGCAGCATTCTCAGACTGCAAACCTGGGAGCAAGGAGGCCATAAATTGCACAATAATCAGAGGACTCCCCTTCTGAACAGAGGCCCCTCTGCCAACCTGGGTGTCTTTGATCGGAAACATTACTGGCGAGGGGAGAAACCCCAACGTGTGAATTAATGACGCTCTGAGCCTCGTGGCCCAGCCAGGAAGCCTGCTATTTTGCTAAAGCCCCGCGATATGTATGGGGAGAGTGTTATCTAAACCACTAGGACGACTATAAAATATCTTAACAGCTTCTGCTGCTTAGCTGGAAGCAGGGCTCCCCTAGTATCTAATACGAACCAAGTGGTCCAGCCTGTGAAAGGCAGCTCTATACTGCGGGGCCGCGGCTGCTGGAAGCTATGGGGTCGTCTCAGAAGCTCTCAATTGTTTTTAAATTGTTTTTACAAGGAGCGTGAGATTTATAGGCTCTTGAGGGGAAGAAAATGATGTAACTTGAGTAAATCAACAGGCCATTTATTCCTGGCCCTGTTTCCTCTCTGTCACTGAGCTCTGGAACTAGCCCCCAAGCACTCCCTCTTCAAAACAAGAGGCAGCCAGAGCTGCAGACATCTTGCAGGGACAGTTAAAGGCACCGCTCTGGTTTCCGCTGGGGCATGGGCTGAAGGTGGGGGGCAGCCCCTGACCCGGGGCCCTGCGCCCCGAAATCAGGATCTGCTGCACTCCGTGCATGAAGTCAGCGCATGGCTCCATCCCGAGACAAAGGTGCACGTGCCTGCAGCATTACCGGGGTAAACCCCACATTCTGGGGTGTCTGATGAGACCCCTTCCCAAAGCATCTTCTGGTTGAAGATGCCCCTGCTCACTGCAGGGGGCTTGGACCAGATGAGCTCTGAAGGTCCCTTCCAACCCACACTATTCTATGACTCTGTCAGGACATTCCATTCCAAGAAGCAATGGAGCACCTCAGAGAGGTGATTCCCATCCTGGGCCTGCTGTGATTTCCTTAGGATGCTTCTCATATGAAAATGTGACTTCAAGGCTCTTGCAAAGTGAGAAGTGTGGGCATGGGACAGGTACCTGCTGTGAGCAGAGCACCCTCGTGGCAATGAGGACCCTGGGAGAGGGTTCCCTATAGAACCATGTGCTTGGTAATGACTTCTGTCACAGCACAGACCCTGCCTGGCTGGAGAGCCTGCTCCTACCCCAGGTATGCCCACAGGCTCTGCATTAGAAGACCCTTCTAACCTTTGCACTCTCCAGATTTCAAGCCTTGTTACCATCCCCTCCTCTGCTCCCCTAACCTTGACCAGAGGAGGGGATGCTTTCCTAAGCACCACTTCATGGCCCTACACCATAAAGAGATCTTTAAGAACTTTTCTCCCCATCTCTCTTCAACGAAGCAAACCACATCTGTTCCCTGCTGACACGCAGCCAGCGGGGCCATTCCCCTCGCAGGCCAGGCTGTCCCCTCACCCTGACAGTGATCTTTGTCCAGACTCCATCTCAACTCCTTACCTCAGGAAGGTCACACAGACACTGCCTCTCTCCCCCAGGACCCAAGGCCTCAGCATGCAGAACGTCTCAAAACGCAGCTTCTTTGAGCCGAGGGAAGGATGCGCCGCTTTAGAGCCATCAGGAAGCGCTGGTGCTTCGAGAGCTGCTTTAGCTCACATCCGTCAGCCCTGAACCCAGCAATGGTCACTCTTCCCTCATAGAACTGGGAGGCTCAGAAGGGCACTGGAGCCAGAACGGAAAGGATTTGGTGCCATTTTGCTCTCCATCAATGTATTCTTGCCTGAGAGCATTGAAGCTTTGCAAAGACAAAAACCTCAGACACACAAAACTGAACACCTCGTGGAGAACACAGGTGACACATAAGGAACTCAGGAACTCCAGCAGCCCCAAAGAGCTCTGCAGTGAGCTCCAAAACTGAAGGAGCTGTCAGGGAAGTTTTAACAAAGTCATTAACATGGAATGCTCTGTCCTTGCAATGTGATTTCCCGGTACAATTGAAGGAAAACCACACACACAATAAAGGGAAGAAGAAGGGGGAAAAAAGCTCGTCGTAAAAAAACGGGGTATAATTTTCTTCAATCAACTCCAGCTCATGACTGCAATTACCCCAAATCTCTGCGAACCTTGCTGTGATACACCAGGGACAGGTCTTGGAGCCTCTGTGGGTGGCAACCTTTCATCTGCCTCTCAAACTGTTCTTTATTGTAAGGTTTCAAATTAGCGCTAGCAGCAATGAGCAAATTTGATAATTCCATCTCAAATTAGTTAATGTAATGTGCCAGGAACCACTAACTAAGGCTCCGCAAAGATGAAAACGTATCTCTGCAGCGTGGGGACGCAGGGTTAACCAGCCTGACAGCCTGCATCTGAAAAGCTGCTTTTTAATTACAGGCAAATTCTGTTCTCCCTTTCCCCTTTCCCGCAGTGTACTTTGCTCATTCCGGGTGGAAAACCACACTCCAAACACGTGAGTACACAAGCTTTGTGACAGCACAGAGACAGCGCTTGACCCAGAGAGCCGGGAATTGGGTGGAAATCACTCGGATCCTATGTACCGATCGAGCCTTTGCAGATAGCAAAGTGAACTGGGGATATGTTTCCATGGCAGCTTTCAATGCAATGAGCCAGTGATCCACATTTCAGATCCTTACCTCCAGTTTACCCAAACTCATTTGTTCTGGAAATCAAGATGAGATGTTCAACAAAAAGACAGAGTTCTCCAGTGATGCTTTGGGTTTGACAGGCTGGGACTATGAAGACCACCTCATCACAGCTGGTGCTCTTCCTGCTCCTTAAAGATGAAGCCAGAGAGCAGGTTCTTGGAAGAACAACCTCTCCTCCACCCCTGTACTCACGTTTTCCTTGCAAGGCAACCAAACGAGCTTCACAGCTCACACCATTCCTTGTGCCTTTGCCCCCTTCTGCAACGCCCATTTCACGCATCATCAGGACAGACCTCCCCAGCCTGGGACCCCATCAAACAGATGCAGCCGCTCAGTTCACTGCATCCCACAGGACCATGGAGCAGAGATGTCCACCTAACCTCACCTTGAGACGTGCCCTCTACGGGGGGTAAAGGGTGTTCTGAACACCCATCTCCACCACCCCAACTCTCGAGGTGCAGCTATAAGGTGCAGTGGGTACTCGTACAAGTGGCTTCTTCTCTCTGCAGGCTGCCTGCATCCCTTCTCCTCCATAGCAAAGCAGTCATTCCCATTCCAGTGTGTAAATGCTGCTACCTCCTTCAGCCAAATTCAACCGTTATTCAGGCAGACCAACATATTCAGCACGGGAGTCTGAGAGAGCCCCATGTGGGAGCATCTTAAAGCCACCGGGAAGGGAAAGTAAAGTATGACACTCTTAGATAACACATCTTCAGTTCTTCCCTAGGCATTAAAAGTACAGTCACTGTGCGCTGCATCTCTATTAACTGGCAGACTTACACCAATGTAAACGTTATGGTAATAGCACCAATTACACTTGAATCCAGATAAAACTCAACACAGACAAGTTGAGGATCCACACAGGAGCACCAATCCTCCCCCCAAAATGTACTTTGTTTGCAGTTGGGCATGGCTGGGATGAAGGATGCTTGCTGGAGGGAAGAAAGTGAATGGACAGAAAACCTCCACTGCGGCAGTTCAGTGAGGCACTGGGGAGCAAACGCCTGCTCGGTGTGACCCAGCCTACCCTTTCCCAAGGGAATGCTGTGTGCAGTGGAATTACCTGCAGTGCTCGGAGGCCCGGCCCTGGCTTTTAAACTGCGAGAAGCTGGGAAGTGAGTTCTGGAAGTTAAAATGGAACGAGGGGCTGGAAAGGGTCTGACAAGCATCACTGTTGAGCCGCAGCCGGAGCTGAGGCCTCCAGCCCGGAGCCGGGTGACAGATGATTCTCCCCTGAAACGCTTTAAAACGAACAGAAGACGCTCTTTATCTGTGTGGTCTGAGCTCATTGACTCCAGGAGGAGGCTCCAGCTCCTGCCCGCCTGAAAGCCAGGTCTTGTTCTCCCATCTGATGGATGAATGGCATTCAGAAGTTTGATCCCGTCCCCTGAGATGTCATTTAAATCCGCAGATACACTCAGTGAGCAGGTAAAGCCATAATGTCATTCCAGGGGCTCATCTCTCCGCTCCCCCCCCGTGCCTCTCGCACATGAGCCTGTCCTCACTTTTCCTCATCGTTGTGTCACCTCCAAAGGAATTATCCCATTTTCTTTCCTGGGTTTGTGTGCTCTGTATGGAATGGCAGAACAGGAACACGCTCACACACACACACACACAGCTTCTTCACCACCTGCCTGCTAAAACTAGCTGTGGAAAACTCATTTCTGTGCTGGTTTTAAGCCATATAAGCAAAGTAAAACTAAGAGTTACTGCCACTTCGTATTGCAAAGCTGTACAGTGTCAGCTTGCCCCTTCACTTCTGCAAGGTGGGAAAAACAGAGTTCAGTCAACACCTAACGCTTAACTTCTGCACGACAAACTCAGGCATCCTCCTCAAACCCAAGCGCATTCCAAGCTCTATCCTCAGCTTTTGCAAAGCATTCATGGCAGTTGCATTCACTTTGCCTGTTCCGATGCCGCTGTAGATTGGAAACTATTCAGAAAGCAGAAGAAAGCAGCAACAGAACAGAAGCAAATTCCTTCACTTTTGGAGGCAAACGACTCATCTGCTGCACTGACATCCCCATAGATTCCTCCCCAGAACAGGCTGTGCGCTAGGGCAACTGCTGCTGAGCTTGATATAAAAGGAATTCCTCACAGTATAGCAACATAGAGAACCTGAGGGCTCTTGCATCTGATTACCCAGCGAAGACCTCATCCCCATCAGGCAGCACCACCCCGACGTTCCACTGTGCCTGTGGGGTTACCTCTGCGTTCTCACAAGGGCTCCAGGACAGTTGGAGCTGCTGCCCCTGTAATCCATCCGAGATGAAGAGTAGAAAGGGTTGAAATAAAAGCCAAGCTTCCTGTCCCATGTGTCTGCCAGACTGCGGGAAAAGGTCAGGGGCATCCTCACTGCAGACTGGTAATTGCAAGAAATGAAGGAGGTGAACCCGAACCAGCAGATCAAAGCGGGAGAGGGAAGGAGAGGATTTTACAGGGAACAAGCTGACTACAGGGGCAAACGTTAGGGGAAACATTACCTTGTAATAGAAAAAAGGCAAAGTAATGAGCACTGCCTCCATGAATCAGAGAGCAGTAAAACTGAGCAGATAACTGAGCAGAACAAGCACTGACCAACTGTTCATTCCTATCAAAGTGGAACAAGTTGATGCTTTAAGTAAAGTTTTAAGGTCAAGTCCTGAAATTTCCCTTTTCATTTACTGGGCAAGAACAGAACTGCAGCGACATCACAATCTTCACAGTTCGGAATACTTACTGCACGCATGATCAGAGACCAAGAGCATCAGACACCCCAGCACTGTGGCAGCACCGACCCCAGAACTGTCAGATCCCAAGCAGCTTGCTCTCTGCTGCGTGGTGCTGGGAGCCAGGGAAGGGATGGGATCTCTGCTTCATCCACAGTGTGCACTGATGCATACACCACAATTTGAACTCACAGAGAAGATGATGCTAAAGAGGGTCCCTCCTGCCTCCAACCAAAGCTGTGGCTCCTGCGGTCCCTCTGATGCTGCACTGATGATGGGCAGCCCCATGGGGCATGGCCAGAGGGCTCTGTACCTACCACCCTTTGCTCCAAACTACCTCCTACTTCAATTCTAAGCAGGAAAACGAATGCTTCCTCCCCCTGAAAGCAGGCCCAGCACGGCTGCAAAGCAGCAGTCACACGTTCAAAGGAATTCCCTCGCTTTCAGGTCTGTGTATTTAATAAACTATTCCATTAGTGACATTTCCTATTTAAATGACCAAGATTATGCAGCTAAACAATAGTTTGCAACCAAAATGCATAATAAATCGTGCCTTTGGAAGTGCTAATGGTGCTCACATTTATTCCTGTTAATGCTTCCCGGTTTGGAAAGCTGGGCCAACTCCAGAGATAATGTATTACAAACTTTCCCGCTGAAGGATTTGGGTTCCTCTAGGCTTGAGTCCAGTTCCAACTGGCAGCTAATGCTTTCACACATTCACAAATCCCTAACTCCTCCCCAAGAGCAGAGGCTTTGGCTTGGGTCAGCAGATTCCGGAGTGTTACAGCGATGCCTGGGAAGCGATGCAGACCTCTTCAACATCAGGCTCGAAGAGCAAGAGCTCTGCATCAGTGTGTGTTCAGTACTCTGTACACTCACATACAGGTGTCCACATCTGCACACCTATGTCATGCCCTGCAAAAGAAAACAACCCTAAAGCTAATGTACAGAAACGAGCATTACACCTTTTCTTTCAGTCCGACAGAAGCACCGCTATGTGACTCTATACAATTTGCTTATGAACAGACTAACCAAGCTGTTCACCAAAACCACAACCGTTTGGTGCTCCAGAACCATACGCAATAGACACAAGCATGAACTTGAAATGGGCACAGAGTGGAATTCCAGTTTTCCTGAGCCCAAACTTCCCGGTTCCACACAAGCGCCATCAGAGAAACCCCAAACGTGGGGCACTGGGAGCCACGAGCAAAATGAGCAGCATAGCTCCTGCCTTCAGAGCAGGGTGATGGAGTCCGGCGTTGGGCGCAGTCGGTGGTGGTTTACTGTCTCCTAACAGAACCCCATCACATAGGAAGGATCCAGGAGAACAGAAGAGACCATAAGAAATGGCTGAGGGCTTCAGCAGCTCGCGGCGCACACTCACACCTCAGCAACCCCTGTACATGAGCACTGCTGCGGAACCGGGAGAGGCAGGAGGAGATACAGACTGCAACACAGGAGGAACACCGCAGCCTGGGGTGTTCCCACCAGCCCCTGCCCAGGCATTCAGCTGCATCAACCACGGGGTCAGTTTACCACCAGCAAGAAGTGATGCTCATCACAGAATCCCAGAGTGGTTTGGGTTGAAGGGACCTTAAATCCAGTTCCAACCCTCTGCCATGGGTAGGGACACCTTCCACTAGAGCAGCTTGCTCAGGGCAACATGAGAATTAGCTGTTGTCTCGACAGTCCCTTGGAAATGCAGAGACAAATGCCCATTCCCCCAAAGACAGAAAACAATTTGTTGATTCCTGCATTGCCACACAATGAAATATTGCACAATACCTTAAATCTAACCCCAAAAGGAACCTTCATAGATGGCACCACGTAAACATCACCAAGCATAGTCAACTCCAAACTCTAACCGTCAACCAGCGACCATCAGATGCCCCAGGTAAACTCTAACATTGGGAATCCATGGAATGACAAGTCTGTGGGGTGCAGGAAAGGATACTGATGCTAACAACTCACCAGGAACGTCCTGGAGGGACTGTTTCAGTTTCCCAACTGGACTCCTTGCTTCCCCAAATGCATGTTGGTATACACTGTGCATTGTGCAATACCCCTCCACCGCATCTGACAACACCTCCACCAAGACCCTCCAGCACCTTTCAGAAGTTATTTCTGGAAACATTGAGTCGCATAACAGCAATAAAAGGCAAATATCGCTGTAGCCAAAACAAATGTCTCTTTGGAAAGCATTTAAAAAGCCCGGGACTATTTGTGTAAGTTGGAAATCCAAACCCTCCCAGCAAACAGCGGGTCCTGGCTGCGGGGAGATAAGGAGGAGCAACGTATAAAGACCTCATAGTTGATTTGTCTGTTTAGAGGAAATGCTCAGATGAAAGCCTGCATCCTGACTCTTCGGTGCTCAAACCCTCTTCTATCCTGCGCCAAACCAGTTGCAAAGCATGACACTGAAACCCACAGCCATACCCTCAGCACTGCAGGCTTTGGTCCGGCTGCTGAAGACCATTTCTGCTAAACTGCACTGGGGTCAAACTGGGTCTGTCCTAAGGAAAACACATCACCTCTGTCCCGGCTTGAGCCCCTTTGCAACTGCCCAATGAAACCAAACCCATGTGCCAGGGCCACTGAGAGCCACTCCAAACTCCCATCTTTCACCCCACATCTGACAGCCCAATTGCACACTATAAAGTAAATCCTTCTTTGGTTGGGTCTCCCTTTTGGTGCATAGGTGAAGCTCGTGGGTGGGAAGGAGTGGGGCAGACAGTAGAATACAGGAGATAACCTTTGCCTGAGTGAAATGCCGCCCCTCTGAACAGCCCTTACACATGTTCCCACCCACAGAAAAAGGGCAGCAGGACACAAACTCAGGTCTCCAATTCATGTAATTTCTGTTATTTCACCTGAACTTGTTCACACTCAGATCAGGACCAGGGGCACTGCAAACCCCCTTCCTCTCTGCTTTGAGGCTCCAAGCAACTCTTTTGACTTTGTTTTTTTTCCTTTTCCAGAAAGAAAAGCAGATGATAAGAGAGATGAACTCTAGAAATACAACGTATGGGCTCAGGGTTGGGTTTTTTTCTAAGAGAAACAACAATAATGCTTCTCTCCAGGCAGGAACGGTATCTAGGAACAGTGGAATGATTGTTGAAGGAGTGAATCTGGTTTTCATTAGAGGGAAGTGATGGGTCCAATTTCTGCTGGGGACTGTTTGCTTGCATCTCTTGTTTGTGCTCCGCGTTGGCAGTTAACCCTTTAGCTGGTGAGCACTGAGCCTGTACCCGCTCTGCTCCCTGCCACCAGGGCGATGCTGACTGCAGGGCTTGGCATCTGCACGGACACTGTGGGGCTGCTCCAGGATTCCATGTTGGTAGCCAGTGGATAGGGAAGCTTTGGTCTCTGGTCCCAAGTCGGAAGCAATCTAGAAACTGATTATTCCTGGTGAATTCTGCCCTTGTGAAAGCCACTATGAAGTGATGCAGCCCCGCGATGGAGCTCAGAACCATCACAGCCAAGATAACCTCCAAGGGTCCACAGCCTCTGTCCTCTGCACTGCCTGCCCAGCCCAAGAAACATTACAACTGCAGAGGTACCAACTCAGAGCCAGAAGTGAAACTTCTGAATTGCTACTTCTATTTTATCACACTGATTTACATTACACATTTACACATTTCATACAGGTATACCAGCATATTAGCATACACTAATTTCACCAGTCAACTATTATTCTGCATTCAGTTCAGGGTTCATGTTCTCCAGATACAATAAAACCCCACAGTTACACATGGGAATGAATAACTGGCTTAATTCCACTTCTTTTTTATCCACAAGCTAACTCTGTGACACACTCACCACTCACATTTACTGCCTTTGCACATGTCTGTGAGTACCACTTGATTTCCACATGCTTTGCAAGCAGCCCACCTCAGATTTAGTTCTCATTCCTTACACTGATGAAACCCTCATATCTCACGAGCTAAAAGTGTCTCCACTGAGTTTTCACAGGACAACAATGCAAGTAAGGAAATTTTCTCTATTTATGAGTTACTTCATCAATATCAATACCATCATTTCTGTTATTTATGAATTAAAGTGGGAGAAATGAATGGGTGCAAATGCAGTCAACAAAGGTATTTAGAAGTATAATTCCACTTGTTAAGGTATTTATACCACAGAATCCCGGCCTGGTTTGGGTTGGAAGGGGCCTTAAAGCTCACCCGGTTCCAACCCCCTGCCAGGGGCAGGGACACCTTCCCCTAGGGCAGCATGCTCCAAGCCCTGTCCAAGCCCTCCTCACATCACAACCTCCCAAACAAGACAGTGCAAAAAGGGTGTTTGGAAACACAAACCTCAAGGTTTCATTCCCTTCACAGAGCTGGAATCCAGTGCAAATGGCCTGGGAAGCCTGCAAGCCCCAGCAAGGCACTAAGGAATGCTGTGCTGCCCATTTCCTGGGCTCTCCTCTTCCTCAACAAGCCACTGCCCTACCCCAACCACCTGAAGGCACCATTCATGGAATGAAACCACTCATAGGCTACATTTTAGCTATAAAATGCCATGAAAATCAGGAGCCCCCCGGCCTCTGCCCCCTCCATGGTACCAGCACCATATCCTTAGAGCACAGATCTTATAAATACATAAGGGGGAAAAATGACTCTGAAAGGCTCCTTGGTTAGACAAATCCAAAGATATTGTTATTCAGCCAATAACGCATGCAGAAAACAACGAAGATGACAAGAAAATGCCATCACCTATTGCTAAAGCTCTTTTCTACCCTCCTGCTCCAGGCACTGTGCGTGGCACTGGCTCTTTGTGAGGAAGGAAAACCCTGCTCTTCCTTTGTCAGAGGGAAACCCCTCAGACACACACACACCTCTCTTACATTGAGCATCTTCTTGTAGACCTACACACAGAAGAGGACCAAGACCATAACAAGAGGTTTTTATTGGGGTCCTTCCCTTCAGCTGAAGTTTAGCATAAGCACAGTATGTCAGCCCATAAAGGGTTTACGGTGGTGTGTATGAGGCATCACTTCCCCCTGTTTGCCCTATGCCAACCCATTTGTGCCTCTGCAAAGCAATGCATTATGTGCCTTTTTCCTGTTCGGATAATTCCTTGAATTGCTTCAAAGACCTTTTGCTGCACTCCATACATTTATTACAAACTCGGTGTCTTAAGCCAAACCATTAATTGCATCTTCTAGAGAGGAAAAAACCAACTACATTTAGTAATGTATTCATTAAGGGCCTGATTGACACAGCCAGAAACAGGGGTTTAAATTCCAAGTGCAGAGGAGGACAGAGTGCTGGGGTTTCCAGCATTCAGCTGCAGTAATCTCACCTCTCTGTGGTTTATCTCTGCAAGTCGGATAATTTATCCTCCTCAAGGCAAGACAAAAAGGAACTTGGCAGAGGGGGCAAGACAAAAGCAGACGTTTTGTAAGTGCTAAGTGCTAGCGTTTCTGCAGATAATTTTTGCTCAAGGCTTCCAAAGAGCCCCTGTCAGCCAGGCTGTATTTTGTTATTTCAAAGTGACCGTGGGGGCCTAATCCAGTTCAAACCCTTTGGAAATTTTAATGGGAATGCTCATACACAAAGCACAAAACCCCGTTAACTGCTGTTAGATATTCAGGCAATGTAGATGTAACCTGCAGCCCTCTGCAGCGCCTGCGGTTCCACTGCTTCCTTACTGCAAGTCCAACTGCAGTCTCTGCCTGATATCAAAACACTGTTCTGCACGCAGCCGTGCATACAATTCTATAGACAGATCAAAACGCAGCTTGAATGAATCATGGAGATGTCATTAAAAAAACCCAATAGTGGCCTATTGCTTTACCCTGTAAGTGCATGGAAAAGATCACATCCAGAGATGAAGCGGCCTTTAGTTTCACACTAAGGGAAGATGATAAACATCCTTGTGCATATTAAAGCTGTGGATTCCCTGAAGCGGATGTGCGAAGTACCTTCTTCAGCTGAGAAGGAGGATGGAGAGCTGACCGATTCTGCCCAGGCAAGAGGAGGGCATGGGACCTGTGACAGAGCTGCCCCAGCACCCAGACCCCTACACAGCATCACACTACTGTGGTCCACACTGTCCCATCAATGGGAAGTCACAGTTCCCACCAGCAGTTAACACAGACCAGAAGAAATCCTAGGAAAGAAACATGAATGCTCGATGGTTAAATGGGATCAGACGCTTAGAGGTATGAATAAGAGACAATTCTGTGCTGAAAGACAGGCAGGAAGCGACTGTACCCATTCTGCAGGTAGTGAACTGAGGCGCAGAGGAGGACCCCAGCCCAATAGGAAACAGAGTCCTGACCTACAATACCTTGCCCTAACTGCCTGGTTTGAGCCTTCAGAAATATCTGACCTCCCTAATTATGGATAATCCTACAAAAAATGAAGTTGATCAGGAACAAACAGAGGACCTCCTTCATCGCCCAGCCTGGAAGGGGAGGCAGAGCTCAATATGCACTAGAAGACCACATAATAAGACATTCCTTTCCTATTCAATCTTCTAATACATTACTAGCCATAGTTACTACAGTTACCTCGAAGTTTGCTGCATCTTTCCCGCAGACTCCAGCAGTAGCTGCAATGTCTCCAAAACTGCAGTTTATCAAAACAACCCCAGAGCAGGAAAGCAATCCAATGGGTAAGGTCTGAACGCGGCCCAGTGCAAGCAGCTCCTCAGAGACCCCAAAGTTAGAGCCGAACTTGGACAAAGCCTCTGTGTGATCCATGAAGCCCTCTTAATATCTCCTCCCTTCTTGTTGCTGTAGGGCTCAGCGCCCTAGAAAGCAGCGCTCTGTTATGCACAGTAAGAAATTCCTACTTAGACTGAGCAGCTGAAGCATGCTTTATGGATATCCACTGACTTGAGCTGGAGATGATATAAATTAAGATTAATCTCAGCATTAAAACGCTGGCTTGCTTACATTTTGGAACAAAAATAGGTTTTAAAGCCGAATTTACTTTTTCACCGTGAACAGGGTAAACAGAAATGCATCAATTCTACAAGCGTCAAACCACTCGTAAAGTGCAAATCCATTCACGTCGTCTCCCCCAGGGATTTACTGGAACAAATCCCTAACAAAACAACGCGGGCTCATCCAGCATCCTGCGCTGGTCCCAAGCCTGGATACCCTCCTAGGGAGAGCTACAAAGCACAGGCAGGACAGAGCTCCTCTCCATTGCTCCTCACTCCTCAGAGGCAAATGTACACAACTGTGCCTAAACCAAAGCTCTCATTTGCAATACAGAGGCTGAAGTGCTACAGTATGAAAATGAATATGCATTTTAAATAACTATTTATCTAGAAGCCTCTACACAAACCAGATTTCTTCTGCACCATGCTTGCAGCAGACAGAAACATCCCAGGACTTTGTCCTGCTGTGTTTTGGGAAAGGAGCCACATTTCTTAGGGCTATTTTATTGCTACCTGAAACAGGCAATGTGTGCGGGGAGCTGAAGGTTTAATTGTTGTACGTGAAGGGCTTTACGGGATACATCAGCATCTGCAGGTTGGCTCCTGGTGAACCCAGCGGTTGTGCTTCCAGGATGGGACAACCCCTGTGGCTGTCGGTGATGACCTGCCCGAGGAGAAATGGGAACTCCACCACAAAGGGATTTCCTGAGTCACCGCTGGCTCCTCTTGTCTTGTCCTCTGTCTACAGAGCGCTGGAGGAAAAGGAAAGCCTAAAACCCCAACACAGTCCAGACTAAACAAAAGGAGAAGGGGGAAAGCCCTCGTGTGTTTCTCCAGGAGGCAGCAGGGTGCCTGGAAGGAAAGGCCTTGCAGCTCTCCTGTCTTAGGGAAATCTTTTTCCTGGGAACATAAAGATCCAAACGCTCCAGAAAACCCACATGGAATGGATGCTGCACTTGGCTCTAATGCATGTCAGTATGTAATCTACCCAGAAATCCTGAGGAACCTATTGGCTGCACACCTTGTGTTGGGATCCCGCAGGAACACCGCAAACAGGAAAGCCGCTCAGCAGCAGCCCTGAGCTCACTGCTGAGCAGCCACATACCGAGGCACAAGGCATCACTTCAGACACGGATGCAAGGTCCCTCCAGGAGTCACTGCTGCATGAGGACAAGGACCCCACAACTCCCGAGAGCTCGGGCTGTGATGGGTTACAGCTGGATCCCTGGGTAACTGCCTCCTTTCCTCCCCCTGGTCTCTTGGGCAACCCCTGCACAAACAGTGTAACCCAGGATGCTTTATTACACCACTGGTTTCATTATTTTCCCTTCTTTCCCTATTATGAAAGACTCCATTTCAAAATGAGTAGTGCTGCTTTAAAGATGCCCCATATGTTCCTCTCCCCTTTCTGGATGCAATACTGCTAGAAAGTAACAGCCACACTTGCTATGTCCTTTTGCACTTGCACATCCAGCAATGTCGGCTTACAAATACCCAGAAGGTGTTAAGAGTAAGCGAGGAACCAAGTTTCCTGTCATACGGAACAACCAGACAATAGAACCCCAATGGAAACGGAAGAGGACCCTGTGCATAATGGAGAAGCAGCATACCCATCTGAGCCAAGCACAGAGCCAGGGAGGAAATGTCCGGGGAGGTCTCTTCATTGTAGGAACAGATTTTATTGTTAAGGAAGCACAAGTTAGAAGCCACAGCCAAAGATGGGACTGCTCTTGGCTGGGGCTTAACTTGGGTTCATAGTCAAGAAAAAGGCCTATGGGAAATAACCACAACTCTTAAGGAAAGGGAGGGAGGTGAGAGATGGATGGAGCACCTCAAGCAATCAGTGCTCTGTGTGCCAAGAACTGCTCAAAACCCTGGTCAACAAGCTCCTCTAAAACAAGCCCTCAATGCCTCGAGACAAACCGTTTCCTAAAGCACACAGTACTCAGGAATTTACCCAGCTCCCTTCCCAGGTAATCGCCAGCTCGTGGCCACCATCCTTTAATGGCTTCATTTATGAAGTTATAATGGAATAATATTTAGAGCGTGGAATCAAAGTTCAGCGCCTTTGATACGTTTGCGCTCCGACGCTGCCCCTGGCAATGCTATGCCTCTTATTAATGCCTTGTCCTGGTTCCCAGATGGATAATCACTACACAGGGGTCAAGCTTTACTCAGACACTATTACCAAACCCAGTGTCCATGGCAAGCCTGAAGGTTTCATTACCATACTGCACGCAGGCATGGGGACGCCAATGCTCACGCTGATAATGGTATCCTGGCTCCCGGAAAGTCTTCAGCTGTTGTCATGATAGGATGGCAATTGCTAGCAGAATTATCAGCACCCACCCATACCTCAGCTCCAGTGGCAGGCGCCCAACACACAATTCCAGGCAGGAGGAGAAATAAACCCACGAACCACCTGCGGGAGCTCTGGGATCACATAGTGCTTCCCAAGTAAGGACTCTGCCAAGCATGTGATGGTGTCTCCCTAACGTGGATTTCTGCGATTCCCTAAATATCGTCCTTCAAAAAGGCATTCTTACAAATGCTAAAAGTGCTTCTCTAAAAGTCAGGACAATTCCCTAAAAAGCTCTGCAATGGGAATAGGCAGAAGGAGAACACCCTGAGTGTACTCACAGCACAAACACAGCCATATGCAGGGGCCTGATGGAATCTAAGCACAAATGTTTACAACAGTGAAAAACCTTGAGAAACGCTTTAGAATGGATCTAACAGGATTAGGAAATAGTTCCTAAGAGCAAATAACTGATCCATTCAGCAAAACGGACCCTTCTGTGCTCCTTTAAAGCCATTTCAATACATGGTGTGCAGCACCTCTCTGGAGTGGGACACTGAGGTTGCAGATGGCACCAAGGTGCCAGCTAAGTGATACCAAGCACCCACTCCGCTCTGCAGGGCAGGAACCAAACCCTGTACCAGCAGTCACACAGCAGAAGTGCTGGGCTATAAATCCAAGTGTTTGACACAACAATCTCAGGACGAGCGTGCCGGGAATACTCATTCATTCCTCCACCCTGTTATCATGAGAAAATGTCATATAAAGTAACTCTTGTTCGTGTCCTTTATCCTGAAATTTATAACTGCCTCAGACAGTGCAGTCAAGGGTGAAGGTTATTTGTGTCATACTTGCCAAGAAAGTGCCCCTTTCAACACTTAAGGAACACAGTCAAAGTACAGATAAAGGAGCAGACAAAAAAGATTCTGTCTTTTTCAAGTATGATTTATCTCCTCTATGTCCTTTGTTCCCCTCATGGTGGAGATACCAGCTGCAGTAAGATTCACAGACTTAAATCCTTGAACCCAAGTGTGTCATTTCGTTTTCTTCCCTTAGAAACCAACCTCTGATGGGAACACCAAGGGTCAAACTCAAAACTCACCCTTGCGAAACGCTGAGGAGCTCTTTTTGCAGAGCAATAGGTCTCAAGTCGATACTCAAAACAACTGTTTGCTAAAAGTAAAGGCAAAGCTTACTGCAAACCTCCCTGCTCAGCTCAGTCAGTCCTGGCTTTCCTACTTGGGTAAAGTCTGTCAACAGAGAGATGTGATAACGCCTGGTGTATTAAATACAGTACTGACAGACACAGCCTAGGCGCTGAGGGCATTTGCCCATTTACAGCCATGACTATTCCACAGGTTTCTCTCCCTTTAGGTCATTTCCATGCCAGGCCTGGCTGGCTGGAGGGGCGCTCATGGAGCAGCTCATCCTCAGGATGCAGTCAGATGCTCTGGCACACCAAAGGCAGGTTCAGTTCATGTGCAGGTTGGGTCCTTTTCCCCCTCCTGCCACTGAACCGTTCCCAGTGGGAGCAAGAGGTGGTGCTGGTTCAGGAGGGGCAGCCCCTGCCCCATGCCCTGCTCAGGGGCTGGGCCCTCTCCTAACCGCATCACGAGGCAGTTAATAAGAGCCCCGATGAATGATCAGTATGGATTTCTGCACCGCTAATTTCCGTAACTATCGCCCTTTGAAAGACAGCTCCAGGGATTTTGGGTCCGGGGTGCCTCCGTCTCTCCAAACACAGAGCCGCATTATCTGACCCAGCTCCAACCGGCGGATCCCGTTTCACTGACCTAATGTGCACTGCACTTGAAAATGATGCAATATTTTGAAACACACAACTGCTTTCCTGATACCGTCTGTGCCTAAAAGCCTCGGTGCAGCTCCAACAATGGCGCGGATCTTACTCTTTTCAAAGTCATACAAAGCCTTGGCATGCGCTGGATGCCTCTATAGCCGTCGCTCTGAGACTTCATAGGGAGATCTGCTTCCATAAGGAGAGTGGGCTCTTCCTCCAGCTCCACACGTGCGCTCCTACAGCCACTGGAGCTGATTTCTTGGTTGTCGTTACTGGTTGTGTTCAGTTGGTTTGCTGTTGTGCAAAGCTGAACCTGTTCCTTAGGTTCTCCTTCTTCCAGAAGACCTCTCCTAAACCAGTGTCCACTTTGAAGGACAAGTTTCTGTAGTGGCCATCAACCCCACAATTATTATTAGGAATTTAACCTGGGATTCTGGAGGCCAAACCCAAAGCCAACAAATGTATTCCCTACTCAAAACTGCGACTGCTGGGTTTAACCAACCCTCCTGAATCCTAGTAAGGACTCAAGATTCAAGCACAAACTGGAAGGAGTATCTATGAACATAAATTACGCTCCACGCAAACCACTCCTGTATTATATTAAAGTGCGTTTTCGTAAATCACTTATTGCCATTTTCATCCTGAGCCTCCAGAGTACTCTGTTGGACCATGGCACCTGAGAGCTTGAGACAATGTCCAAGTTCCTGTCAGAATGGAATGTAATTAGTGCAAATTAAGCAGCATCCTGAAGAGGAGAGGTCAGAGGGAACTGGCAGGGTCGAAGTGGGTCATTACAAAGCATTTTTATAGCCAGGCAAGCAGGAGGGATCCTGGGTTACACATTGGCACTCTGGTCTGAACCTCGCTCTGCATCCCAGAGCGGCTTTTCAGCTACGATGGGACTGGGATCCATCAACTCTATCAGTCACTGGTCAAAACTGCAAAAACTCAATGCAGTTGTTCCTGTCTTCTCCTTTTACATTGACCTTTAAAAATGAAGAGAACAGAATGAACTCATCAAAGTCCCATGGACTGTTACATGCTCGTGCTTGGTTTTGTGACATTAGATGGTTTGGGAGGAAAGGACTTAAAACCTATTTATCCACAAATGGATATGTTCAAGTAAATCTACTACTCTTAAAAATCCTAACGCCTGAACTATTTGCCTCATCTGCAGACCTGAAAAAGATGCCCTTCCTGGGCCATTTCAGTCTCTTGGATAGCCCTTGATCTGTCTTCAAAGCTTTCCAGAACTTCACAGAGGACATCAGAATATTACACTAGAATTAACCAAATCTACAGATACACATGCATATGCATATACTTTGGCACCCATGAGATGCACAGATAAGCGCTGAATAACCCAGCAGATAGGCACCGCCTGCTGCCATCCCAGTCTTCACTGTTAGAACTTCCATGAGTACAGGCTCTGCTCTGCTACGCTCGTCCAAGAGGGATTTTTCACAATGTACTTTGCACTTGAAGCAGCCCTTTAAAATCATTCAGCCTCTAATGACTTACAACCACAAAGTACGAGGTGTTGCAAGATGATCCTCGTGAGCATTTACTACCATGGTGAAGTCATTGGCTCTAACAAAACCACTCCAAATCTCTGCTAGTGCACTAAACCTCAAGAGTTTTGCCTGTTTAGTGATCAGGAAGCTTCCCACTTTGAGGAAGGCACTTTGCATGGCTGTGCACGATGTGATGGGCCTGCTACAGAACAAATAACCCAGAAGGAAACGCGCACCGCCCCGAGGTTCTGAAATGGATCAAGGTGTGTTATGCATCTAACTCATAGTGGAAGGCAATGGGACAGGGAGCTACCTTCTCCCAAGGCAGTGTGGAATCTCCGGCAAGCTTGCCTCAATGGCTGTACGAACGCTACTGAAATGCTTTTGATGCGCCATGCTGAGAAGGGACTTCATGGTGGATGATGTCCTTGGCTGTTTCTGCACGAGCAGCACGAACACCAGCCTCTCCTCACAGCCACAGACAGCTTCTGTAAATCACAGCTTGCTGTCACGCTGGAATTCCCCATCTCAGGAAAGGCTGCAGGGTGTGGGGGATGCAGGCGAGGAAGACAACTCCGAGTAGGTCACCCGCTGGTTTCAGAGAGCACCTCATGCATTTCTACTCAGCGGCTGCCCAGAGCAGCACCTCGGTGCTATAGACTTCGCCTCGTGTCTGACACAACACCAGAAAGACCCTCCAGCATGACAACGGAAAATAAATACCAAAAGAACATTTGAAGAGCTCAATAAATTGATCATATTCCGCTGAACCTTCACCCCTGTAACGATAGTACCATTTAAATGCTAATGTCATTTTTAAGAAAGTCAATTACAGGAGTTTTAAAGTAATGGAGTCAGCAGTCTCGATGTAAATCTGTTATATTAATCTGCTCTGTACACTGTATCCATGGGCACTGATGCATTCACCCCCTTTTCCCTGGAGGTAATGTTCCCTCGCAGTGGTACCAGTAATTGAATCAAGTTGATACAGACACCAAAAATATTGTAAGTCTTGTAGGTAATGAAAAGCATATGTTGATAAAGGCAGTTGCTGTG
The DNA here is from genome assembly GCA_032466535.1 of Forpus xanthops. Lineage (NCBI taxonomy): Eukaryota > Metazoa > Chordata > Aves > Psittaciformes > Psittacidae > Forpus > Forpus xanthops. Next base: position 90,584 of record JASSUY010051045.1, on the reverse strand, counting down.
ATTTTGGACAGAAGAGCACTGACATTTGGGAAACTCAAAATTAGAATTAACCCTTTGATGATGAAGTGACCTGAGATTGTCTTTCCCAACTCTGCTAATTTCACTGAGGAGCACTGCTTGAAATCAGCCATGAGACAGCGGGGTCCTTCACCTCCCATTTCCCTGCCTATTTCCATTAAATTCACTTCCATAAAGCACGATTTTCCCAAAAAACGCTTTCAAATTTGTCCAGACAAAACAAAAAAGAGTTAGAAAATCAACAGTGTGCCCGTTCAAATTCATTTCTGCACCTTTTCCAGGCCCAACCGAAGCTGGGAAGAGAGATGTTCAGATTGTGCTCCCTGCGTGCAGCTGCGAGCAGGGGTCTGCCGCCTTTCAAACCGTTACAGGTGCATTGAAATAAAGACAGCCTGAGAATGCCCCATCAATTAATGGGAAGCAAGCTGAAAATGCAAGAAAATGAGAACTTACTCCTTGTGTGACACTGCACTGCATTCACACTGAACTCAACAGTCTCTCACGCTGGGAGCCTGTAATCCGTAACTGTCTGCGAAGCACAGTATACACAAATGGTGTTTGGAATAACCAAATAAACCCAAACCAGAACAAACACATACAGAACATCTGAAGAGGGACTTTTTAGTCGGGAACAACCTTGGCTAAAGCCCAACATTTTGCAATTCCTCAGACCCCGTTGGCCCGCAATGAACCATTCAAGTTATTTAGATTAAACCAGAAGTGGCTCTTTGCACACCAAGTGCAGTGACTAAGGGGCTGTAACCTGGCTTGGCCAGGCACGCTCAGAACCCTTCACTCATGTACGTGACCAGGAAGGATGCACGCTCCCCCTGAACTATCCTGCCTTTATGATGCTACTGAGTCTCAAGCCACTGCTTTAGGAGCGCAGAGTGGCAATACGCGTTAGCCATTAGTAACTTCCACATCACACACAGCTTTCCCTACTCCTACCACCAGTAAAAGTCAAAACACCCCTCACGTTAAGCAAGATCGGTTTTGGTTGATGAAAACAGGAGAGACGCTCAACTCCCTGACAGGTAACATGGAAGTATTCTAAATACCTACACGTACCTGTGCGCCTGCCTTGTCAGCAGCAGCATCACCGTTTATGACAGACAATGAAGCCTCCTGAGTGCTTCCAGACAGCAAGAGCTATAGCAAATAACAGCCTAAACAAACACGGTTTTGTAAGCAGCAATGATGAGTGAACTGAGCCTTCGCCACAGCTCTGAAACAGAAAGAGCACTTCCAGCTAAAGAAAACTGTCACTGAATACATTCAACTTGTTACCCAAGCATGTGGCTGGGTTTGCTTTGAGAAGGGGGCTGATTAACGGCTCATCAAGATTTCCCTGCTCCTGCCCTTCGTGAATTAATTTTCAAGTGCAGGTCTAATAAAATGTTAGCAAATGTCACTCGCACGCCACAGAAATACTTCCAGTGCCATTATAAATGGGAGCGGTTTGGAACGGGGCACTCACAGTTATTCTGCTAGCTCAGGGCCTTATCCTGCCACGTTCAGGGGGTAAAGGGATCCACACAGCACTCACAGTTTGGGCCCCTCCGAGTTACCCACAAGTTCAGAACATGTCTAACAGCCTTTCAACATTCTCCCAACCTGGAACCTGTCCCAAAGCCCTGCAGGCTCTAACACTGCGGGAAACCCAGCGACAGCACCACACGAGCCCTGTCACCACCAGAGCCACTCCGCATCACAGCCTCCTCCCTCTGCATCCCTGCTCCTCGGAGGATGGATGGCGCGGGGGATGCATCCCGGAGCCGCTGGAGCCATGTCAGTGCCACCTCTCCTATCGGGAGACACCCCACAAGACAATAAGGAGTAAATACATAATCAGACAGCAGAGCAACAAATCCCACATTCACGAGGTTCCAAATTCCTCACCTTGGTATGCAAAAAATGGTATTTTTGTCAATAGCATTTGGAATAATTTAATAAAGGGATTTACAAGGCAACACTTAGCTACTTCCAGAGAAATCTTCTAGTTACATCTTTGCTCTTTTGGCGAAATGGAAAACCCTCATTCTGGCATAAACCTGCAGTATTTTGGTATTAAAAGCATCCTCGGGCTCGGGGGTTTTGTTTGCATGTTTGTTTCTAAATGCAGCTAATGAACTTCTAAGCTGTACCTCACTTCCAACAACCTTCCCACACAGCTCTGCTCCCAGTGCCTGGAAGTCATGGATGCAGGCACCGGGTGCTTTACTGGAATAACATCCAGTTTTGATACAGAGTGCACAGATCCGCTATTAGGAACAGAACCGCAGTCCTTAAGGACTCGATAGAGACATAAACTCCTACATGGCTCCTTTGAAACCAAACCCTCCCACAAGTTGACACTTGGAAACAAAAGGATGCATCTGTGGAAACAAATGATTCTCTCACTCAGAGCCATGTAAAAGGGAGCAACCCTTTCAGTAACAGACATACCTGCATAGTCCAGGCCAGAATTCAGCCACGTCGTCATTCAATAACAGTATTTATGACCAGACCTGAAACAGTAAGTGAAAACCACGGCACTTTCTGGAGGGAGCTCTGAAATCACAGCGCTCTGAGGATACCTTTGGGAACCCCAACGCCTGTGCTTGCCCAGAGGCGCCGGCCACGTTTTGTGATAGCTCTGCTTAAAGCCAAAGGCCAGAAGCTTAAAACAAGAGCTACACACCTGGAGCACAGTGCATTCTGTGGGACGGAGGCTGGCTCTGGAGCAAGACTCACTGCAGGGCCTCTCTCCGTCCCCTTGGAGAACGCTCCTTGGGCAGCTCCCAGCATGGCTCATACCCAATGACTGCCTCAGTTTCCCAGAGCAGAGAGAAGGATTCAGCTCCCATAGGGAAACGCAAACTGGGAGAGCCCCATGGCTGCTGAAGCCTGCGGGTGCCTCTGTCTCAGGGATAAGACCCATGTCTAACAAGAGACTAAACTTAAGCAGTGCGGTGGGAGCAGGAGAGGGCCATGAGTCCGGCGGCAGCGGTCACCTCAATGGTCACTTGTTTATGAGGAGATGCCTCCCGTGCCCGCCACGGTACCACACTGTAACATGGCAACAAACGGTTTCGCTCCGTTTGAACGCCCGAGAACCGCGGGCGTTGCTCGTGCGGAGCGGTTCGGAACGGCGTTTAACGGCGCCGTTCGATCGGAGGGGTTCAGCGCAGCTCCGCGGCCGCCGCTGCAGCGCCCGTCCGCCGCCGAGAGGGGGCGCCCCCGCCCAGGCCTTG
>JASSUY010051045.1:76678-87230 GCA_032466535.1 Forpus xanthops | reverse complement strand
GCGCCCCCGCCCAGGCCTTGCGCCGGGCTCCCCTCCGCCGGGAGCCGCTTCCCCATCCCGGCGCGATGGGAAACGGGAAGGTGAGGATCCCGGGAAGGTGAGGATCCCGGGAAGGTGAGGATCCCGGGAAGGCGGCGGATTCCCGGCGGGATGCCCGGCGGGGGCACGCACCGCACGCACCGCCGCGCTTCGGTTTCTGTTCCGATGCGTCCTCCTCGAACGAGGCTTCACAGACACACAGAATCCCAGCCGGGTTTGGTGGAACGGACCTTAACGCTCCTCCAGCTCCAACCGCTGCCGCGGGCACGGACACCTTCCATGGAGCAGCTTGCTCCAACCCGGCCATGGGCACTGCAGGATGGGGCAGCCGCAGCTGCTTCCCAAACGCCTTCCCCAATCCCCTTTTAAGCGTCTTTTCTAAGGGACAGCTCACAGACAAACCCAAACCTTCAACACAGCGTTAAGACGCGATGAGCGCTGAACTGCTCCACCAGAACGGGGGCCAATGGAGGGGATACACAGAGCCCCGCAGCGATTGACAGCAACGCTTCCCCGCTGCGTGCACACAACAGCAGAACTGAAGTGTCCCAAAAGTCAGAGGACTGAGTGACCGCCACCGCCCGAGCCCAGGACACACAACCCCACGGCAGCCAGCACTTCAGGCTGCTCGCAGCTCTTCCCCTCCAAGTGTGACCCAGCCCGGTGCCCTGCAACCTCTGCTTTCCCTGCCCCAGGTCCCTGCTCGCAGGGAATGACTTTCCAGCAGCTCCAAGGGGGTTGCCTGGCACAGCAACCGTTATTTGTGAGCAGAAACCGCTTTTAAACGGGGGGTTAAGAAATGATGGACGTGGGCCTGCGGAGAGGGACAGCTTCAGACTGTGCCTCCATGTAAAGGAAACCCAGGAGGCATCCCCGCCTCTGCCATAGCCCAGGCCCAAATCAACTCATTAACGTTTAAGAGGACGTTACTCTCTTGCGCTGCAATTTGATTTTTGCACCTTCTACTTTCTTGTTCTGACGTGAAACCAAGGCCACAAAACCACACTTACAGTACCCCTGCAGACCCGGGTGCAGCAGGGGGATGAAGCAGGACTCACACACCTAGCCCACCATACCACAATCCCAATCCCACTGAAAGCCATCGAAGGACCACTCCTTGCAGTGCTTGGGATGCAATTCAGCACCTGAATTTACGGATCCAAGTGTACCCAGCCCTTGGTGTCCCTAATGCAGGTGCAGCAGCTGGGTACCAGGGGTTATTTGTCAGCCTACTTCGAGGGGACCGATGGCTCTGAGTCTTGTTGCAAACGTGAGGATTTAACTCCTCTCATCAAAAAAGACACTTCTCTTCCAATATTTGCTCATAGGAGTGCATTTTACAGTTAGAAAATGTAGAGGCATAAAAGGGAAAGCCAAGTTGGACAGAGGTTTCAGATGCTTTTCATCTGAGAATCAAAAAGGGTTTCATTTATAGATTGAACTCGTACTGGCTGCTAATCCTGAAGGCAGACAAAGGCCTTTGGCTCTACCTGAAGACACAGAAAAAGGCATTTTTTGATGACAGATGCTGTCACTTGGAAAAACGAGTGCTGTGGTTGGACAGAGCCTTCATTTTGTAACAAAACTCATTGAAAGACCTTCAGATGACACTTCCAGAGCTGCAATGGCACCACAGGGACAGAACCACTTCGCTGGCACCTCGCACAGGGCATGACTGTGTATTAATCCCTTAGTATCAGAACTCTATAAACAGAGCACGCTTTGATACAGTAGGGATGGGATTGCTGGACAAGAGGTACAAGATGCTGAACTGGTTTAAAAGGTCAGGTGAGAAGGCAGGGATAAATGGAATGGGACTGAACTGCTTACACCTAAGGGAAGCTGCATGCTGCTTTCTCCATGTCTTCCTTACTAAGGTTCCCTCATCCCGATGCGCTCTCTGCAGGACAAGCCTGCTACCTGCTGAGCTCAGCTCGCTCATCCATCACCCTGCAGAGTATGAAAGGCCACAGACACAAAGCCAGCGCTGCACCCAGCGATTCACACTGCTATAACTGCTCGTACAATGAGCAGCATCGCCACCCGACAGGCCCAGAACATCTTGTTTCTGTCTTCAGCGCTTCAGCCTCACAAAACATCACTGTGTTTCCAGGGATGCTCCTTCAGCATTCCTCAGTCTATTGCCATAGCACCTAGGAGACTCAGCCAAGGACTGGCACCTTGCAGGCAATGCCAAGTAGCTGAGTGATAAAGAAAACAGGTCCTATTTCCAAGGAATTAGTACATCAAGAGTGAAGAAGACATCAAAGTTAGATACAACAAAGAAACAGGAGAGAGCACGAGGTGAGAAGAGATGAACCATCTATCCTGGTCCTGAGCTCATCACAGGATTCACCACAGGGGATCTCACTCAGCAGATCGGGGAAGTTTAGATTGGATATGAGGAAGTTCTTTACTGTAAGGGTGGTGAGGCACTGCAATGGGTTGCCCAGGGAAGTTGAGAATGCTCCATCGCTGGCGGTGTTCAAGGCCGTGTTGGACATAGCCTTGGGTGCCATGGTTTAGTGGGAGGTGTCCCTGCCCATAGCAAGGGGTTGGAACTGGATGAGCTTAAGGTCCTTTCCAACCCAAACCATTCTGTGATCCTATGATCCTCAGGGATCAAGGCAAACTCACAGACAAAATGCCAGTCCCTGAAACAATCACTGCCTCACTCTCTCGCTTCTGCCTTCTCCAATCCCATCCTCCTTTGCCTTCTGTTGTTCTCCCTCTGATGGAAAAGCAAGCCCCTGGTACTGGTGCTGTCTCCCCTATGCTTCCCCTGCTCTTATCGCCCAGTGGCAGCGCTGTTTGCTGTCTCCTGCAATTGTTTCTGCTCCAGTCAGAGGGTTTTCTTTTGGGGGTGGTGGTTTGTAATTTACAGCAAAATGAGAACGTTTTCTCACAGCCCAAAGCCCTCTGTTATCACACTCTCCTTCAGCTGCGATCAGAAAGCTGAGGGAAAGCTGCTCCCTTGCTCATACGCAGGAGGGACATCAGATCCAACCGTACAGCTTTTGTGTTTAACACCTTCCATATGCCACGCATCAATCCTTAACTTCCCATCAATGATAAGTAACACTCATTTTGATTATCCACAGCTGTGTGGGGAGTTCACAGGTGAAAGGCTTCGCTCTCGGTCTCTCACCTCCTGCCCCAAACTGTCTGCGGTTACTCTGCAGCATCCCAGGGAGCAGTGGGTTTGTGTTCGGGGCAGACCGTGCCCTTACACACCACAGAGCACAGACATAAAGCTGGTGAGCCCCAAGTGCTCACCCCAATGGTCACCACAGTCGGTGTCCCGGACAGTTGTCTGTACAGACCAGGCCTGGGTCTGGTGGCAGCGATGACAGGCAGGTCACCAGCACCCTCTGTGCCAGCGCACAGCACTGCAGAGGCTCACTTGTCCGTTTAGCATCCAAAAAATCATCCTGAACTTTCATCTCCCTGCATGCAAAAGGGCCCCTTCCTACTCCCGTCCCTCCTCGGAACATGGGGTTTCAGCCATGCTCCCTGAGCATCAGCTGCCCTGTTGCCATTAAGAGCCTGCTGTTTTCTTCCCTTTTCTCCTCCTTCATGCTGGGAAAGATCCCTGTTCAGCTCCCCCTTCCCCGGGACCCTTCACCCCGGGAATGCCATGCTGCAGAGCATGTGCCAGCTCACACAGCCTGCAATGCTCCCTGGCCACGCAGCCGCCCTGCCTGCCCCGGTCCAGCACTGCCTACCTCCAGCGTGCCCATCACCTCCTGCCACCTGAACGTCTTGTTCTATTGCACCGCTTGGCTCTGACCACAGTTACCCCAAATAAAACAGCCGCTTCTTGGGGGCCCCGACCTCAGGCTGCATCACAAAGCGATGCTGCACTCACTTCCAGGTCCAACACATGTGTGAGAGATCAGCAGTAGCATCACTGCTTGAGGAGAGCTCTGCTCACCTAAGATCACCATCCGCCTGGCCCAGCAGCCTGCGCATCCATGCAGAGACCCTTGATCCATTCATTAAGGAGCCAAGCACGAAATTCCCCATGCAGTTTGTCTGTAAACCCCTTCAGCGCCTCAGCCACAGGCAGCCTCCCCCAGCCAAAACTGATTTTGGGGGAAAAACCTGAATTTTGGTTAAGTTTTGAAACAACTCATCTGCTGTGATGAACAGAGACATGACCAAGCCCCTCTACCGCAGGGGCTCGGATACCAAAGGACATTACCACTCTGGGCCTGGTTTGGCTGTACAAAGCTGGAAGAGCAGACCAGGATCTAAAGCACTCGTCTGAGAACTTTCCAGCTCCAGCCATCTCCAAGGATGCTCGACAGACTCCAGCAAAACAAGGACCGAAGAACTCTTGACTCAACGGAGGAAAACCTCATCTGCTTTCATTCTCAAAGCCCCAAGTGTTACTTTAATCTTCCAAACTCCACTAACATTGGCTTAATGGTTTCCTGAGGTTTTTGCTTTTGCGCTGTTTTCTCAGATATAAAAGCACCAAGGAAACCTAAACAACTGGTCCTGAGTTCCAACTCAGTACCCCAACTCTGAAGGGATAGCTAATCTAACAGGTTTGGAGTACCTGCATCCTCTCGGGTTGCAGAACAACCTCAGAGTCCTCAGCACCTTCCAGAGGCAGGTGTGGGTGTTAAGAGCTGATGGGGCACCGTTTACAACCTGACCTGTAAAGAGATATAGCTGAACTCTGAGCACTGCCTAGGTGGAAGCCTCTGCTGCCTGTGCCATTTAACAGACAGCTGTTCACATCTGGGCTAAGCCACAAGCCCCATTGGGTCATTAGTACCCGGGCACTGCTTTCTTCTCCCTGTAGTAATCACAGTGTTTTTCCACTCATGGTCAAGCGTCCAAAGGCACAGAACAAACCATGAATCCCACAGGATTCTTGCAATGGCTTTTAAACCTTACACTATGGGCTGCTCATGGCGCAGCTGCATTCGCTTTAGAGATTTGTTTAATGCTGTTGGTGTTATTTAGAGAGATATTAAACTCAAACAGCTTTATGGTTGCTAATAAACATCTATTACCATTACAGACATTCTGATATAAAAGCCTCATACAGGTGCTCTCTCTGAACTATGCAGATTTGATTGATTAGGCCGCAGTGGTTTATTTTACACTTCAGTGGTCACTAAATCTATCATTAAGATTAAAACTCGCAGTTTGGGCAGTCTGGGAATCACTTCACACTGGCTGTGAAATAAATGTCACTTCACCAAAATTCCGAGGGAAAACCCCACGACACAGGTTAAAAGGAGAAGGTTTTGTAACTCATTCAGCTCTGTTCTGAAGATGAATCTCCCTAACGGGCATCACGCATCCTGTCAAGCCAAAGACGTTCCCACCGTTCCTATTCCCGCTCTGCAGACATTCTCTTGCAAGACACAAGAACTTCTCATCAATTCGCACCATCATTTGGTTCATGTCCTGCAGAACAAGGTAAAAACGGGGAATCAGCAGGATTTTAGTATCTCTTTTTTGCAGCGAAATGATCACAGCAAGGCCTGCAACTTCTTCCAACCAAAGGCCCCTTCTGACCAAACCATTCTATGATTCTGAAGTTCTAATGAAGAGATCCCTCAAGTCAAGCATCAAATTCAGTCAAGGCCTGACTAAAACACACCACAGGCTTGCAGCTCAGGAACCGTATCTTGAAGGGATGGAACTGAATTCAACTGCCTGAAGTTAACGCAGGGCTGGTGCTGAGTCCTCATGGAACCTGCCATAACAGTTCCAAGAGGAATGACACCCTCAGGACCCTTGGGATCCACAGTTAGCACAGCAGAAGTGTAAAGGTGTAAGACATACAAGCCTCCCAATGCCCAGCTCTAACAGGAAGCCTTCTCTTCCCGATGCAGGGAATGCTGCTGCCTTTGAAGCAACAGGGCAAGGAAGATATCAATGACCATGCTACAGCGCATTGGAGACCCTACATCACCTTCCTCCCTCGCTGGACTTTAAGTAAATAAAAACATAAGTGATGAATACCTGCAGACCAGCTTTAAGGTGGAGTGTGTCTCTTCCTGCACACACACACAGAGCCCATATAACCCCGAGGCACACAAAGCTGTAAGATGACTTTGCTCTAGTTGGTGTTCTGAGCAGCACAGAGAGCACCATCACGTGTGCTACAGGACAGCATCTCTTCATTGCTTGTGACGCTGTTCTTTCCTTGCACTGACAGTTCTGACCTGCTCCTGCCCGGAGCAGGACCACCGAGGCGGGAAGCAGCACAATGGGATGTGCATCCGAAGGAGCAGCTTTCAGAAAAGGAAGCTGCTCGACTGTAAGCGTGACATTTGCACCAATGGCTCTGCTTCAAACACAGCATCATTTATTACTGTCTCCTGTATTCGCTGCACACGGTGCCCACCGGCTCCGGCTCTGTCCCCCGCCGTGCCGCAGAGGTCTGCCTTGCCTGCCTGCCTAACAGTGCTCCGACAGTGACCACCAGGGAGAAGGTTGATAAATGGCCAGTTTATAATGCTGTCATGCCAATTTTGTCCTATGGGAAATGTGTGTCTCTCTCAAAACAGCTTATTACCAACCTGTGGCTGAGGCAATGATCAATCAAACTGATCAGATATGGCAAACATGGTAACTGATATAAAGAAGATTTCTTACTACACAGTTTGAGGTTAACATGACAAATGACAGAGTGAGAAAGAATAACTTACAGGGGGGAAATCAGCCCATTAAACGCCCAACTTAAAAGTAGCTTTGGGAAGCAGAGTTAACAACAATTCCTTTTAGCATACACTCGTATTCCCTGTTCACCGAGGGAACCCTGAATGCATTCCTTGCAAACTCCATGTATAATCCAGAGGGAATGGTTTTTAAACATAGGGTCGGATTGTAAAGAGAAATTGAAACCACATCTGCAGCACTCGGCTACGTTGTACTCCCTGAGCCACTGCCTGATCGGCTCAGTCTCAACAACCCATTTCACACCTCGCGCTGCAGTTTCTCCATTGGCCAAATGGAGATGAAGGACCTCAATTTCCACAGCAGGCTCTGTCCCCTCCACTGATGCTCCTGGCACCAGGACTGCAGGGCAGACCCCAGAACACATCCCACAGCTCAAAGCAACCTGCACGACACCTTAGGCACACCACCTTCCTCAGATTCTCATGCACTTCACATCGTAATAGGTTTGGACTGTCACTTATGAAGAATGTAGAGTCTGCCTGACATGGTAAAGCAATGAAAGACTGCAGGTGAAAAGCCTGGAGCAGAGATACATCCCATCTTGACAGGATTCCAACACACTGAGGTGTTCTGATGTTGACGGCAGAGCTGTCTGAGAATGATACTCCTCCTAGAACTTCATCTGTCTGCCTTCAAAACCTCTGTGAGAGCGCTGACCTGCTCTGCATTGGCCATGACCCAGCTGTAAAGCAGTGGCCTTTCTAAACACACACATCGAAATACACTTTGTGACACAAGACCCAACCACGGCTTGGGTTTGCCCCTTGTTCATTAGCAGCCTTCCTCTGAATGGTCAGCTACCAAATGCCCTTTTAGCTTCACTGAGACCAAGTGTGGCAGCACTGGGTGTAGAACCGGACCTTTCTGGGTGAGGAAGAGGAAGTATCCATCGCAGCACCAGCGCACACATCTGTAGTTCCGGCTCTTGGAGAGCTGTTGCAGAGGCTGTTGAGCCTCTGGCGAACATGTGATATTATTCACTTGACTGAGTTTGTGGAAATGAAGCCTTATTTGCCAGCAAAATTAATGAGAAAAGAGTCTTCAATGAGACAGTAATTAATGGCTTCCGCCGCAGCCAGCACGAGCAGTGAAACTCTCTGACTGCATCCTTCCCAGGAAAGGCAAACATCAGGCAAAAAAGGTGCACATTTATTTCCACAAACACGGTTATCTCCAAATGGGGCTCTTGGCTGGGTGTTTGGCTTCAGGAAACCCTTCCCAATGGGATGAAGGTTGAACTAAATGGGCCTTTGTCCTCCTCACTGCACCGTTTAATGGCAGTGACACAGAATTCTGCTTGGTGGCTCCATGCCAGAGATTCGATGATACAAACAACTCCCAACATATTCTAAATTCTGTGCTACACGGAAAGCTGACCCATCCAAAGGCCTTTATAAAGGTATTTATCCAGCATTACCAAGCCTTCCTTCATAGGAAAGTGAGAGCTGCAAAACCGCATCCTTTCCCTTGAATCCCAGCTCTAACCTGGTCATAAACACCAACTCTTTGCCTTTCGCACACAGAAAATGGCAAACAGAATAGCCAGAAATGTGCCAGACAATAAACCTCCGTATAATGGCCACCAAACTCTGTTCTTCTCCCCCCTTCTTTTTTTAACAGATAGGTTTTAGACTCTATAATAATCACGCAGCTAAGATACAAGGTCTCTTGTTGGCAATAACCTACATGACATGACTTAGAAGGCAGGTGTTACTGTAATTAGCTATTGTTTGACTATCAAAAGTCAGAGCTGATTAAAGCCACTAAGTACAAGTGCACTATTTTATTTCAAAGAATATTATGAACTGCATGCTGGGGCTCTTTCACTGCGGCCCTACCTTCCGGAGTCTGCTAAGAGCCCATGCCAGCAGTAATCAAAACTAAAATCTGCATAAACCTTCAGGGTTTTAATTCAAGCAGAGCCCTTTCATTAGAAATATGTTACTTTATGAAATCTGGTCGCCAGCAAGGGGAGAAAAATGTGACTTCTTAAGAAAAGTGAATGGCATCTCTTTAGTGATTAACCCAAGATTAATGGAGGCTCCTACTGCTAGGCCTAAGTCCATTTTATTGCTAATTCATTTAGGTACTATTTCAGATGTACTTGATGAAAGTCACCTGCTAAGAAGTCATGTTTTGGCAAGCAAGGATAGCCATTATGGTCAAATCCCAAATAGAATTTTTATTAAAGAAGCTTTGGAAAGTGTCTTGTATTAGTCTTTCAGAGACATACTATTTAATGTACTCAATTAGTTAAAAATTTGGGGCCCAGGTCCCTAATCAAACATTCATAAAGCCGCTGTTTTCCATTTTAGTTTTTGTCTACATGCATCTCTAATGTTCCAGGTAGGATGAACACTGTACTGAACAGGGACATTTATACACAGACAAAGGCAGCAATGCTGAGACTTACCCAGAAGTGGGTGGGATTTGGGTAAGTGCACGGCTGGAGATGGGAAATGTTGGCTTGGCAGAGCATCTCTTTGTTCCCTGTGAGACCGCGAGGAGTGGGGACTTATGCAAATCCCATGTTCTTAAACTGAACATAATCATTCAGCTTTGGCTCCCGTGCACATTTATAACAGGAGGTTTGATAACTAAACACAAATCATTTGAGTTTTCGCATTTGCTGCATTTTGTTCTTTTTATACATTAGACTTTAGGAGATTTAATGATTAGGGAGCCCAGAAAACTGCTTTTGGCACCTATCCTACGTGCAGGAGATACATTCCATACAGACAAAGCGTCTCCGTATCCCACCCAAAGCTCAGCCCCTGGCTGCAGTGTGATTCACGGAGAGGGTGCTTTCCTTCCCTATACCCTTTAGATGCGAACACCCGGGCAGCCCCTCACCCTGCAGGGAACAAAGCAGCTCTGGTGATCAGTTCCATCGTTACGTGGAATTGTTCCCTTCCTCAAAAAGTGGACATTGGCCTAAGGTGGGCAAAGAACAATCACAGGAAGATCACAGAACAGTTTGGGTGGGAAGGGACCTTCAAAGGTCATCCGGTCCTCGCCCCTCTTGCTCAAGTCACTTGCTGGGCATATTCAGTGATAGAACAGTTCCTAAAATCTACAGTTACCGAGTTACTGACAACTGCTGCTGTCAGCCATCACATACCTAGGCTGCTCCCACCTTTCTGTGTGCACATTACTTGCACATGGATAAAGACAGAGGCCTGAGAAATCCCACGCAACAGCCTGCATGGTCCTGCCTCCTAACTGCAGACAGGGAGACCGTTTTGGTGACAGCAAGTGGCAAATCAGTGCAACAGCCCCTGCTTTGGGTACTGCAGCTTGTCTGCCTGAGCCAGTCCCATGCTGGGGTGATGGAAAAAGGTGTCTTCACATTACTTTTTAGCAGAACCCAGGGATGGACTGATTTTGCCCAAGGCAGGGAAATGATCCCAAATTTCCCTTCAGCACAGGGCTCTAATTGTAAAGATCTCCCAAGATCCTTTTCCCAGCAGACTGTGGGGTCATTACCAATATGCTAACTTTAATCCTAACCTGGTGCTACCAAGCTGAAGGTCTCCTAAAGCACCTCAAGTTGGAGGTGACACAGGGTTCCTCTTTGCTACCTTTAGGAGTGCTCTGTATTTCCAGGAGACAATCTGGGTCACAATCTGGGTTTTTGTTTAATGTTTCCAAAATATTTACTGGAATTGGCAAGAGCCACAAAGCCAAGGAGATGTGAAACGTGCCACAGGGAAAGGTGCCACAGTGAGAGGTGCCACAGTGAGAGGTGCCACAGTGAAAGATGCCACAGGGAAAGGTGCCACAGTGAAAGATGCCACAGGGAAAG
>JASSUY010051045.1:0-76578 GCA_032466535.1 Forpus xanthops | reverse complement strand
TGCCACAATGAGAGGTGCCACAGTGAAAGATGCCACAGTGAAAGATGCCACAATGAGAGGTGCCACAATGAAAGTTGCCACAATGAGAGATGCCACAACGAGAGATGCCACAATGAGAGATGCCACAATGAAAGTTGCCACAACGAGAGATGCCACAATGAAAGTTGCCACAATGAGAGATGCCACAATGAGAGATGCCACAATGAGAGATGCCACAATGAGAGGTGCCACAATGAGAGGTGCCACAAACCAGCCTTGCTCAGTCGCCTGCTGTGACCTCCCTCAGCCATTACCACATCCTCACTGTGGATGGGTGCTCTCTACATTTGCACAGCAAGGAGGCCACCAACACCCTGCTAACAGCATTCACAAACACCAGGAACAGCAGCACAGCTCATGGCAGGATTCTTCTCCATGGATAACGTACAGAACTCAGCAGAGATCTCTCAAATGCTTCACTGAAGGGAACGTACCATGAAAAGAGCCGCTCCGTGCGATAACAAAGTTAACCTAATCTGTTTCCTCTTGTGTGCTGGGGCACTCATACATGCAAATCTTGTCTTGTTCAACTGTGTTTGTTCACCTCCACAGTCCTTGGGTGATTCAAATCTGTGTCTTACTATCCCCTAATACCCTTGTCTAACAGTTCTTTTTAAATGCATGTGTTAATTATCTTGCCACTGCTGTAATTTCTCCCTGTAGTCCATTAATTAAGAGGTCACAATCTAAGAGCATGTTTACCCAATAAGCTTTCTTTTTTAATTATCCTAATTGCTTGGATCCTGACAAAGCCTCTATCCCTCCCCTTTCTCTGAGTGGATTAGAAACCGACATTTCAAAGCCCCACACAATGATGGGTTTGTAAAACACACACACACACACATATACATATATGTTTTTGTAACTCCACAATGTTCAAACGTCAGAGGTCAACATGACACAGGTATACTGGTACAGCTATAGGAAATGGAGGTACAAACTGCTCCTCCTTCATTCATCTGTTAGTCTAAAACAGGAAGAGTACAGGCAGAACTTTGACACCCGCAGTGCTGGGAACAGCAGCTGGATGGTTACAACTGGTCCAGCTCTGGAGACCATGGGTCTCCTACCAAAGAGCATCTCTTCTTGCACCTACGTGGAAGGCTCCGGGTGGAAGAAAGTAGGGAGAAGAATAGAAGGAAAAAGAAAGACAGAAAGGGCAATGAGCTCTTCCTGCAGCAAAGATCAGTTCTTATTCCCCTCCCCAAACACCGGCTCCCCACAGGTCACATCTTGCCAACCTGCTCCTAACGCTTTACTTCCTGACCTACCAAAATCCAACAGACAAAATTTCTGCCACTTAGAAATGTTAACCCCCTCCTTTTGTCAAGCTTTTAAAAGGGAAAAGCAGCTCTTTGAATTCCAGATGGGATTTGAGCACAACAATTAGGAGAGGTTATGTCCAGAAACATTACTACTGTGTCAGAATGGGAACCAGCATTTGAGATGTCAACTGAAGTACATTTTTTTGTTTTAATAAAGCAAATGTCTCATTCCGACCAGTCATCTCAGGAACTATATAACACAAGTATAATTACTTAGAAATTGCTTAGGTAAGCGTGATTGATGCATGGTAAATAGATGTTTCCAGCACTTATTGTTTCTTCCTGATGGATTAGGAAGAGTTGTTTAACAGTTCATTTGACCAGTCTCTCCTGGTGTTTCTTGAGGCTGGCTGTGCCAGTCAGCACCAGCAGTTCCTGGTAGTTTAAGTCTCTTTAATAAAGATTAAGATGTCAGAGGTCCTGCATTGCACAAAATCCCAATTTTATTAACTTCTCATTATCAGCTGAAATATGAAGTGCATTTCTTTTCATCTAAAGTAAGGCACTTTCTCAAGGGAAAGAACAGATAGAGAATACACATTTATGATGACTGCGGTTCCAACCCTGGCTGCTCTTGGTGACCATGTTCTCACATGATGGCGACCACAGACATTCCAGTATTCCACAATCATGGACATCAGAAGCTATTAGTGAGCTGGCAGTGGTGAACCTGTGGTTGACCACTTGCACTACAGCACTCAAGTCAATAGCGTTTCTGTTAAAAGAGCAGAAACTCTGAACCTCCAAAGTCACTCAACCAGGACAAGGCCAACACTGGCACCGGTTATGTTCAGTCCACACTCCCCTCTTCATACTCTGCACGCTGAGGAAGACAGCAGAGGAGCAGCACAAAGACCGCAGAGGCATTCAAAGTCCACACTGACCAGCAATGCAGGTAAGGTCTAACACCACCCACGTGAACTTAAGCAGCAGCTGATAAACTGCTGAAGGCAGCACCCAAGTGCGGTCGCTTTCGAAAGGTTTCTTCTGCATTAATCCGTTGTGTTTTAACCAGACTCCCTCAGACCACGCAGCTACAGGTCAGTGATACATGAAGAGATGCTGCGGCTGCTCCTGTCCTCGGAGCTGTGTCGTAAGGGGCTTTGAAAGCTGAGGAATCCCGTGTTATACATATCCCAGGGAACACCTTGAACACGCTTGCTGTTTCCAAGCCTGTCGATGGCAGGAAGGGAAGAGCTGGACCTGGGTGACTCTGGGCTGGAAATGACTCCACAGAAAGAGTTAAGAGTTGAAATGGTTTGTGCAGAGTAACGCAGGTTGTGCTCTGTTCAGAGCCTCATGGGGCGGCTCTTGTGAGGGTTAAGCTCTATTACTTCTGGTCTCTGACACTGCTAATGGCGCGCTCAAACTAATTGCATTTCTATACCTACACGTACGTCCAGGCAACAAATAAGCCCTTTAATCAAACAGCTTCATCTACTTCTAATTAATTCCATTTCTATGCCTCTTTAAGCGTACAGGAACATACAAAGATACCGATGATAGAGCACGTTCTGTGCCACCTGACAGCTTCTCTCTGCTCCAGCCTCCCTCGTGATTAGGCCTGGTGCTGGTGTCACTGTTGGGCATCTTTAGTGTTCCTGCTGCTGGAGAATGGGCCGCTTCACAGCAAAGACCAAAGCAACACGTGGTGCCCGTGTGGAATCAGCTGCAGTTACCTCAGGGAATGGGTTTTGCCTTGGCTTAGAGATTTCGACAACTTTTTGTTTCCATCGGAGCCCGCATTCATCTTGTCCCCTGAGCACACACAACGACACAGCGAGGGAAGACTGGGCCATCAGCTGAGCAAACAGGGCGGCTGTTTGCATGTCCAGACCCAACACAAAGTCTACAACAGGAGGGCCACCAGCTTTGAAGGAAATGCCGATTCCTTTTCCCCCTTTCCTTCTGTGATAAAACACGTCAGTGGAGCCGAAATAAAAGCACTCCCTCCATATTTAGGAAAGAGAAATTCATATGCCAGAAGCTGTCCCTTTCAAAGGTATGTATGTACAAAAGGCATGATAAGTGGGTGCTGAATAGTTAGGAGTGGCGATTATCAGTTCCACGTATCATTATAGTCCCTCAACTTTTCAATGGCACAGAGTTCCTAATACCGTGTTTACCAGATCAGGTAAAAGGGGACTCTTAATACTGAGCAAATATGACTTACCAAAGGACTTTGCTTTCTCACCTATTCTTGGGCTTTTCAAATCAACATTATTAATTGGCTGCCTTATCGGTAAGTGCTGTCTGGCAGTTAAAGGATGTTTCCACCCATTGCAACGCTACATAGAAACGAAGCAATGTCAGCCACAAGGACAAAGAGCCTCCACCTTCAAACAGAAAACCCTTCTGACACCTTAAATCTTCTTTATAAAAGCATAATGCATTTCAGCATTCATTTGCTAGCCTTTACTGCACCTGTTATTCCATAGCCCATGATCCTGCCTTTCCCTATTGATTCAGGACTCTGGCACCCAGTTGCAAATACTCAGGGCTTTTTCCTTTTTCTTCTTTCTTTTTCTCACTGTTCTATTATCCAGCATGCATAAATACATGCTTTAGAATCTGGATCAACTACTTTCCATAGTAGGAAACACAGCCATGTAGGAGCTCAGCCCTTCAGCTCAACTTTCTCTTAACCTGCCTGCTGTCCCAAGCACCAAACCACTTGTAAATGGAGAAGAACGTGTGGCTGATAAGGAGCCCTGAAGACAAAGGGCACAAAACTCCCCAGGTGCCACAAAACAAAGGCACATCAACCTAAAAGGGGAAGGAAAGCCCTGAGTGCCCCTCGTGCTCTCAGTGCGGCTCAGCCTGCACATGGTGCCTGCCCAGGGAGGGGAAGGACCAGCTCAGCCCCATCTCGCTCCACCACGCGCCTTCATGCCGATGACCAAGATGAACTTACAAGCACCATAAAACCCAGTGAGGCTGGAGAGGACCTCGGGAAGTCATCTCTGCCACCCTCGTTCTAACGCAGGGCTGTGTCTATCTAGTCCAGCCCAGCAGTTACTTGTCCAAACCCCATCAGAGCCTCCAGTGGCAGGTATTTTGTCTCCTCCATGGAGAGCCTACTCAGGCACTGAACTACTCCAGGCTTCCATTCTTCTGAACAGCTAACCCAAACCCTTCTTGCTACAAGACTGGCTTCTTCTCACCTTATTCTGATGGATGTGTGATGGGGTGACTGCCCTTTAGGTTAATGCAGAGTACGGATTCTCGCTTCAGCTCTTCGTTTTACATCTGCTTATCTTATTCTCCAGTAGAAGCAAGATCAGACCAAATTTACTTATGTAAAGTAGTCCTGTTTCTTTAAAGAGGGTCCCCCTCTGCCACCATATTGGCTTTGCTGTTGTGACCCCTGAATTAAGATGCCCAGCAGGGTTTCCTTCCTTTTTCTCCAAAAAAAAAAGGAAATAGTTATTCTGTTGGGTAGATATTTAAAGAAAAATCAAATATTTGATGAAAAGGGGGAGCACTGTGCAAGCACAGTTAATGCAGGTCAACTGGTTTATGTGAGTGAAAACCAGCCAGGGGAAGAAGGGCTGCTAACAAAGGTAAACTGTGGCTGTGTCAATACAAAGAGAGTGCTATGGCTGTTCACAAACAGGAAAGATAGTTCCCAAACACACAGCTCTTCTAATTCACTGTTTGACACATTTAAGCATCGTAGGAAGGGAGTCCAAAAGGCACAAGACTCGCCAACAGGCAGACACAGGATGACACAGCGGATGGGGTCAGCACAATTCTTTTCCTTCCCAAAAGGATCCAGCACTCCTCACTGACACCAAGTATTAATTTAACCACATTATCTGAAAAATATATCCTCTGGAAAGCACATCCTCCCTCTTCAAAGCCCCAAAACTGAAGCGCTTTTCTCTGGCACAGCTTTCTCACAGTAAAAGCAATTGTTCCCTGTCATTCCCGATCCAGACAGGACCGCATCCACCCAGAGGCGCCTTGAGGCAGAGGCCAGACCTACCAGTGGTTATCTGCCCCTTTTAGTAATGAGTCAGTGGTATATGAGTTTGTTGTTCATAATATTTACTATTCCCTTACTATCCAAGCCCTATTGTATAGCCCGCTCATGATGCCAACCAAATCTCTGCGGCTCTGCTCTGGTATGGAATGATCCGTTCAGATGTACTACAAGACAACCTCCCTGAATTCTACTAAACCTCTGCAAGAAGGAAAACACACTCAAAGCCTTGTCCAGCTTGAAAGGATTTCTGAACCTTCCAAGCAAAAGCTCCATTAGCTTCTTTTCTCCTTATTTATGCACATAAGTTTCTAATGCTTTGAGACTTTGGCTGGCACTGCAACTGAAGCAGAGAAAATACAACAAGGAAACCTATTTCTTGGGTATTTCCAGCCCAGTTACTGCGAGGAATTAGACAAAATTAATGCAAAAAGAAGTCATGTGCAAGGTTTTCATCAGTGTTTTTCAGACCAAAGGGGTTCTGATGAATTTCAGAGATGCATCCAAACTTGGGAGTGAGCTTCCAAACCAAACAAGCCTGTGAACTCTGACATTCAGCAGGGACTTGTTTGCCAACCTTCCTATCATACAGCAAAAAGGGCCATTTAAAATCAGCTCAGAATAATCGGCTTTCATGGTCACGGTCATTTTATAGCCCCCGTCTGTAACACTTTTAAGTCACAGGAAGACAAACATTCACATAGCAAATGGCTACAGCCTTGGTCCAGGTTCAGAAATAACAGAGGCATAGACCGGGAGTAAAGAATAAACCTTGGGTTTCTGACTTCGTTACTCTGAGAAGATCTTGTTATCTGGGTAATAGTAATTAAAATATCAACTTCTTCATATCCTAACTTCTTTCCTTGGATTTAAGTGCCTTTAAAAAGCAAAACCGCTCATGCAGCTGTGTGAATAGCGACCTGGGCACAAAGCAGGGAAGTGCCTCAAGTCACCCCAGCATCAGGAGGAGGATGTAGACATTAGAGAGCTACCAACACAACACCACCTTGGAGAAACGAGTATGACCTCAAAGCCCAGCTCTTCCGTACATGGGGATTCCCAGTTTTCCCCAAGGGTGGGACAGACAGGCTGCAATTTGATTAGCAGGAGATAGGGCGCTGTGTGCAGCGAGCCTACCAAAGCAGAGAGCAGATAAGCATATGGTGAACATCAGGACTGGAATGGAAGATGGGCTACCATTCAAACGAGAAGTTTTTATTGGCAAAAGGGCCGGCAAATATAAACTGCCAGGAATAAATTGACGCTGGAACTCAGAAGACATGTTCTAGTCATCACAAGACAGCCTGAAAGAAATTATCTTGCTGAAGGGGGAAGGGACACCATTTACTTAGGAAAGATCGCACATCCTTACTGCCTGTGGCTGCAGGAAATTGGACAGAATAACCCAACAGGACTGCTCCAGAGCTCTGTCCCTAACGGGAGTTACAGTGGAAAAGAAACAACCACCCACACGAAGAGTGTGAGCTAAAGGAAAAGGAATCACGCCAGAACAGAGCCCAATGCAACTCCAGCCTCAGATCAACAGTGTTCATCTTAGTGCACAGATTCACAGGCTGCCGGGGCTCACCAGACCTGAACTCCTTCCCCGGGTTGTTCAGGAGTTACCTTTATTGACATTCCCTGCACAAGGACTGTTATTAATCCCCATTTCAAGGCAGCAGCAGCTGAGCAATAGGCAGCCTGAAGCATCCAATGTAAGCCAGCAGGTTGCCTGCAAGCTGTTTCTGGGCACAACTATGGAAGGAGTTAACCAGATATAATGGGAAGGGAAAGAACAAAGTCAATTCTTTTCTGGTGTTATATATAAGAAGGGGAAATATGCAAAATGAAAATTCCTCTGGATTAATTAAGGACAGAAGAACTTTACCACTTTAGCACTACCGTAAGAACTACCTAGATGCAACAGCAGTTCTCTCAGCTTCTAGAATTTCTACCAGACTGCATATAAGGAAGAACCAGCCATCCTCTGGGTGAGACAAACTGAAGCTTAAGGCTGAAATACAGAGAATTCCTTTAGGATTGGAGATTTATTCTTCTGGAACAGAAGGAATGACTCCATCAAGCAGGGTCTAAAGCGTTCTGACAGCAGATATGCACCACTATCTCTACAGCAATTATTAATGATCTGGAAAACTGCTCAGTAGCAGCCTCACCCTTCCTGAGGCCAGCACTCCTTTCAACAAACCCCAACATAATCAGCTAACTCATAAAGGCCAGGAGATAGGATGTCTCCATACGACAGAAGAGTTCTTCATTTCAGTTGCCTATAAAGACACACGAAGCCTGAAGAGAAGCAGGAGGAAAACTTCCTCTACGGTTTATAAACTAGTTTGTCATCTATTCCGCAGCTTTCCATCCTTTTCTGACCTCTGTGGTACATTTGAAAATAAGGAAGGAAAAGAGGAAGAAACCAAATCACAGAATCCAACAGAGGAGGCGATCTCCAGCATCCTCTGGTCCAACCTTTCTAGGCAAGGCATGACCTAGCCTGATGCCCCAGCACAACCTGCTCAGCCCCTGGGCAGGGTCCTGCATCACTCACGCTCCTTCCTTGCCGGTTACAAGCTCCCTAGCAAGCTGCTGAATTGAGACACAGGCTGGGCTGGGAGGTGTGGAGATGACTGATGCCAGCACAGAACCCTGGACACCTTGCTATTTCCTCAATTGCTGCTTTATCTCCTCCTTGGGAAGGACAAATCAGCCCTGCACGCTCTTGTGTCTGTGAGTGAGCATGCGAAGGACTTCAGACTCGGAGCTTGGCAAGTCCCCATCAGTTTAAATACCACATAAATCCTCACTGCTAGAGCAGATACAAATGAAAGCTCAGACTGGAACTGACTGTACACTGCCCGACCCAAAACTGCTGTGTTGAAAAGTTAGTCTGATTCAAGTATTCACAGAAATTAACGTGTATCAGAAGCTAAAGGACATAACCTCCAAGCCCATAACCCCATCAGATTTAAATGAAGCACTTCTCGCCCTGCTCACTATGAGATCAAGGTTTGAAAACTCACGGTGCTGTGAAAAGAAACATCCTCGCCAAGTAACAGAACCCGAGGACAATCATTAAGACATGGAGCTAAATCTTCTCATCGCTCCCAAAGAAACCTGGCTTCCTATGGCAGATCACAGCAGGCAGCACTTGCTCAGGTGACTACTGCATGGACTGGAAGGGCAAGGAGAATGAACCCCACCTGCTTATGAAGCGGCGCTATTGCATGCGAGACTCCAGGGGTAAAGACAGAACGTCACTGAAGAGCTGACTTTGAGGAACCCTTCTTCTCCCACAGCTGCCCTATGAAAAATGAATCTGGGCTTCTTCAGAACACGTATTCTATAATCCCAAACCCCATCTCATCTAAAGCCCATCTAACCAGCACCATCAGATACACTGCACTCCCAGAACGCGCCTGGGACAGCAGTCACATCTGCTGCTCTGGAAACCCTTGATGGATTTCTAAAGCAAAATACAGGAAAGCGGAGAATAAAAGCACTTCTGTATTTGCTATGATTTATGTATTTAATTATTGGTCACTGACATCCAGGTCCCTGCTTTCTGCCTCTGTCTTTTTAGAGCGGCACCACAGTGATGGGAGGCAACTTCAAGTCACTCCCCCTGCTATTCGCCCTCTTTCCTTCCTCCCAGCTACTGTCCAGGTTTTAGCTAGCCAGCTCTAATAGGCTCCTACCTGATGCATATTCTCTTTAATAGCTGCGCAGGGTGATTAACCAAACACTGCACACACCCCAAGACCACAGACTGTGTTACAAGAGCCATCGGCTGCTCTCATGGAAGCAATGCATACAACAAATCCTGAGTCCAAATTTCACCCTGGAACAGAATCCTGTCCTGTTCAGCTCAACCACTCCTACAGCACTATTCCCAGGACCGGAGAAGTGGTGGCAACACAAAGGCACAGGGGTGCGACAGCTCCTCCTCTGCTGCAGCATCGGATACAGTCCCACTCCCGCTCCATCCCACATGTGGTTCTGAATCCAGCCCTAATTCAGGGAATACCTCTCCGGGCACACTCGGCTCGGCCCTGCGGAGCGCGGTGGGGGTTACCTCCAAGTTAACGACAGTTCTGGAATCCCAGAGTCCATCACTCCAAAATTTGTGATGTTTTGTCTACTCTGGTGATTTAAGGTTTGTCAGAAAATGTCAGAAAGGCCATGGGGCCAAGGGCTTCCTGATGACTGAGGATTTTCTTTCACATGACCTTCCTGAAGTTGATTTTGGGCTCCAGACAGTGCTGCCTTCAGCTCTGACAGGGGCCGGCTGGCAGCAGATTCATGGGGATCCCTAGAGCATTCTGGCATTTCCAAACTGAGGAGAGGCTGTAATACCTCCCAATCATCCCGAATACTCTTTCACCAGGGAACGTCATACAGGCAGCACGTAAATGCCAACCTTTCAGTGCGCAGCTCCTCTTGTGAGCAGCAAAACGAGTGTGTGCTCAGAGGTATGCAAACAATTAACAGCGTATCTTGATTCCGAGGAGCAGACACGCATGCAGAGTGGTTTGTGTTTCACATACAATCATTTCAACAAGGAATCACACTGAAATTGACTTCATTTACACACAGAAAGAGAAGACGGATTGTGAGAAAAGTGTTAAAACTGTTAACACGTGCTTCTGAATGTGAAGTACATTGCTCACCCCCAGCACGTGTGGGTTTCGCACTCTTTAGGAAGCTCTCAGCTATATACAGGTTTATAAATCTTCACTTTACACCCATCATTCACATAACTGATCACTCAGCCAAGATGTCTGGATGAGTCTCCCTTATTTGCTTTGCTCTGCATTGGGGCTGGGCCCTCCCAGCCATGCCACTGCAGCAGACCAGGCTCTGCAGTGAATACCCATCAGCAGAGCACCAGATACTCCAAACCACTCACCAGCACAGGCATGGAATTAATGACCTGCCAGCGAGCTAACGAGTTCCCCTTTCTGCCCCAGTGACACAAAGTTGCCCTGATGCCATGATGCAACTCTGATGCTTCCTATAAATAAGCAGTGGAGCGGGTTTGGCTTTTTCCCTCTCAAGCCAACAGCTAGTTGAGCACAGGGGTTAAAGGGGACAGCAGTTTGGACTTGACTTAAATGTACAAGGCCAGGTTGGATGGGGCTCGGAGCACGCTGCTCTAGCAGAACGTGTCCCTGCCTGTGGCAGGGGTCAGAACTCCATGAGTTTAAGGTGCCTTGAACCCAAACCAGCCCGGGATTCTGTGGTTCTATGGCTCTGCTGAGACACAGCAGCTCACCAACGCGAGCGGGTCGGTTCTGTCAAGGCAAGAGCCTTCTGCCTCTCACATCCCACAGAGCATCACTGGTTCAGTAATACCTCGAGGCTCCGCACAACCTGTGTGCTGGTGTTTGAGATGCATTACAAGACAAGGTGACCTCTTGTAACTCGCTGCCTCAAGTTAAACGGGCACTTTTATCTGAAGAGATACTGTTCAACAGAGATGCATGTCATTTGGAGCAACGGGTATAAATAGCTCAGCAGCGCATTCACACACTTCCCTCTCAGCTGCAGCAATCACTTACTCAAGGAAATAAGACAGCAGTTTATGAATTAGGGCTAAAAGAACAAATCAATGTCCTTGCACTGTAGTGATTTAGTATGAACTTGCCTGGAGTGGGAGAGAGGAAAGGAACCAACTTACTTACCACAAAGGTCTTAATTAAAGTCATATGAGGCGCTTACACCGCATCCATATTTACATTAACTTGCAAAGAGAGAGCACGGTAAAACACCATTAACCACCCTCATCCTCTGTTCTTTTGACACAAGAGGCCTGTGCTGACGCACACTGTTAACATCACATTGGCTGTACTTGACTTGAACATACTGGGACATGGAGAGAGCAAACGTAACCACTGCTGCTGCTCTTGGCCTGATTTCTGGGTTCAGCCCCCCCGAGGCTCCTTTATGGAATCATTTATCACACACACACAACACAATCAAGCCCAAACATCTGCACCACAGAGATGAAACGTACAGTGTCTCTCCTGCAGGATGGTTCCGCCATCGCT
This sequence comes from Forpus xanthops, assembly GCA_032466535.1. Lineage (NCBI taxonomy): Eukaryota > Metazoa > Chordata > Aves > Psittaciformes > Psittacidae > Forpus > Forpus xanthops. The sequence goes on along the minus strand of JASSUY010051045.1, from coordinate 65,167 downwards.
CTCCGCTGGCGCCTCTGTGCCAGTTTACACCTTTCTTTCACTTTACATGCTTCGTTTCAGCAAAATCAAGGATGCAAACTTCTTAGAAGTACTTAGTTTCCATGGCAACCTAAGCTGACCGCAACATTATTGTTCTCAAGAGGGAACTGACTTTACTATATGTTCATTCACTGAATTAATGGACTCCTGGTTCTTTTATTAGCAGCTCTCCAACAATAGAAAGAGAGAAATGTTATAAAAAAGACTCTCAGACAACTGTCCACTCCTTTGTCCGGGGCTTATTGGAATGACGCAAGCCTATTCAAGACAAGATTACAAAAATCAACTCCAAGCTGCCTCTGTTTGTGGCAACCAAACATACCTTTACTTTGGAAAGATACAACCCATAAACCGGGCAAATTAAAGCTCTTTCTGAAACAGTGACTGTAAGGCAGTGACCGTGCTGCAACTGGGCTTCAACTGTGCGTCTGGGTACGGTGAAGGACACCAAGGGGCTTGGGGAGCACTGTGCCCTCCAGGTCTGGGCGCCAGCCTCAAGCTCTCAATGTGTTTTACCACCACATTCTCCTTTCTTAAGCGCTATCTAAGCACACAAAGCAGGCGATATTAAACAGATCAGTCTGGTAAACAGTGCAACTTGTCAGTATGAAATCTGCTTAAACCCCACTGCAATTGAGGGTTTCCTTCTTCAACATACGCAGCCGAAAGCTGAAGAAATCTCACTGAAAGTTGGATTCTGAAATCCTGACAGTTGTAAGATCCTTTTTATTAGACATAGATAATACGTATACCCCTTGTAGCCACCAAATGCAACTGCGCTGTGCGTATGTGCTGCAAACCCAGGAACTTTGCAGGCTCCAGTTGAAGCCTCTGCATGTATAATGTTATGACAGGCTGTGCTCAGGCCTGGGGGTGTATGGCGCGGCTCGTAATTGCTCCACAAAAGACAGTTAACAGTTCCCTTGCTCTTCTCTAACTACCTTCCTGACTGCTTATTGAAGTCTGATTTCTTACTCCTCTGGGTCATCATTCATCAGTCCTACAGATCCCGCTGGGACTACCGACCAGACCTCTCCATATCCCTTGTTGCCAGAGGCCATTCCTGACGGCCCGTGATATAGAAAATGTCTTCACAGCAATCCGGAGGGACAAACCACGGTTATAATACCCAAATAATCATTTTGCAAATTATCATAATTATCAATCAATCATCTTGTGGGAACAATGTGTTCCTCAAGTATCAGATGGTTCCTGTGACCTGTAGCACTTTGCATATAATAATAAACCTGGAGAGATTTATGGCCCCATCCCGCTTTGCATCTGCAGTGGCAAAACATCAGTTGCTTTCTACTTTTGTTTTTGGAGCGCAAGCTTCCCACCCACCCAGGTTTCTGTTTACAACTCGGTGCTTTCTAAGGTCAGGATTTCTGATCTCACTCCCGTTTTCTAACGGTAACTTTGTTTTTAAAACCAATCTGTGTGATTTGGGAGTCGAGAATAAATCACTGCTGCCCAAATTACCTCCGCTCAGTGACACCAGCATTATGTTACCAGCTTCTGGTATTCTGCACTGTGAGTATGAACTCAGCCAAAGCGGGGGGAAAAATGGGTTCTGCCTTCCGTTGTTGTTGTGGTGTTTTGTATAATGCCAGATTGAATCCCACTCTTTTGAAGCTGATAGCATCTCCCGCTCCCTGCGTGCTTCGTTCTTGTTAATGGATAAATTCAAGCTCTCGAGAAAGTCAAAGAATAAATTTAAAGCCTTTTGCCAAATGCCTATCCTATTGGATTTTGATAAGACGGCTATTGAGCTTTAATAATGTCTTCTATCCTTTTTCAGCTGGCCCTTAACATGTCTCTTTATTTGTCCCTAAAGCCTCTTCAGCGATGCCTTTTTATTACAAGTCTCTCAGCTTGCTCTCAAGGGAGACAGGGTCGACAAGAGTGATAGATAGATAACTCTATAGATTATCTCCCACAGATGTTTTCTCTCCAGTAGCCCCTCAGGCTATTCCCTCTAAGTAAACAGAAACTAAATAGAGAGCCTACTGAAGAGAAGTCCCTGAGGTCTCTTGTCACCACAGCCAGGAGCTCTGCACAGAGCCTCCTTCAATGTGATTCTCAAACCGTTGGCCAAAGTGACTTTTAGAGGAGAGATAAATACACCCAGCACTGCTCCTTGGGAAAAGAGGTGCCTTGTAATGGACCCTGGCCTTGCTTCCTGCCGGAGGAAGGCTGAATCTTTCATCTCCCTCTCAAAGTTAAATCAAAATGACAATGGAGATAATGGTAACAAGCCACTGGTATTAAACACAGTGGAGAAGCGTAGAAAATGCAGAGCAAGGGAGCACATGAGCTGCTCTCTGAGCAGAATAAACAGGCTGCAGGAAGATGGCCTGGAAAAAGGAGACGTTTGGGAGCACGGGCAATGCACTCACAGGTATGACTTACAAATCTGTGCACATCTCCGAGCACACACATTCGGGTCACTAAAAGGAGGGAATCTCCCATTTTAGCCCAGCTTCCACAATCGATTCCTTCAAATCCAACAAGCAGGATGAGGAGCCGATGGATGTTTGTGCAAGTTAAACTGAGTATCAGCAAGCACAGCAGATAAAAGGAAAACCTATTCAGAGCACACCACGTTTCAGTCTGTGGCATTTCCACATACAGAAAAATGACTGTGGGTGCAGGTTCTTTAATAACATTGCCAGAAATGGGAGCTCTTGTGAGACAACCACTAACAGATAAATCAGCTCCCTGGTGTTGGTGGTCCCGGCAGAAACAGCAGTCATACAAACTCCAAAATGCTGGGCACTGTGGGATCATACTTCTTCCTTTGCTTTGAGCCAAAAGAGGGTCTATTTCAGCGTAAAGCAGAACAGTGCCCGCGTCTGCTCTGCTGCATCTTCAGACTTTTCACTGCCTTTCAGTGCATGAACAATTATTTGAGAGCCTTCTTTAGCCTGGCAGATGAAGAGCAGAACACCGGGGTGGTTTTCAAGCAGAGATGCTTCCTGAGCCCCTTCCTGTGCCTCTCGCACCATCACACTCCCCCCCCACCTTTTGATTTTTGTTACAGATTTTTCTCTTCATTCTAGGGATTTTTTTCTCTTTCTCATTCTCGTTACTGCCCAATTCTGAACCCCGACGCAGCAGCCAAAGGAGCCATCCATCACTACAGTCCCTGTTTGGTTCCAGCATCCTCCTCCCCTGCTTTAAATCAGCCCACCCACTACAGTTACATTTGTCTTCAGTCACCTCAGCACCAACTTATCCCTGACGGCACAGGAATAAACTGAAGTAAAACCTCAACCATTGTGTCTTCAGGGATATGCCAAGTGAGTGATTCAGAGAGGTGGTGGAAGGAGCTCCTGAGGGCTTTGTGCCAGCGGGGCAGAATGCCCGGGTACCTCTTACAAACCATTCCAGACACTACAAAACCTGCAAGGAATGAGTCCTCGTTCCTTCTTCCCCATTTGCTTCCGACCCAAAAGCTGTCTAGCAGCGCTCTTGTCACAAGCCATAAAGTTTAGACTTGAACTCTTTACCTTACTGCTTTGACCTTTCCTACCCGAGCTGTAAAACCCTACTGCCCATCCTTCAATAAATTTATCACCTCATAAACTCCCACTAGTGCCTCTCTACAATGCATTTAAAGACACAAGTGGAAGGGCAGTCCTCCCCCTTGTCAAACACCGTAACTGTCCGGTTCTGTACCTGCTGTACAGGGGGACACTTCAGGACACGTTTGAAAGACCTGTCATTACTCCAACATTCTCATCTGAACTAAAACGAGATTTAAATGTAAACCCATGCATTGCACATGTAAAGCTGCCAGCCTAACGCTTCCTTCTACCCTTGTCTCATACAAAGCCTGCTCTCTTTATGGTCCTGCGAGGCAGGGACACAGTTTATTTGTGATACTGGGATTAAAGATGGGGAAGGAGCCAGCAGAGCAGGGGAGAACTCCCCCATCCTCCTGACAAGCACGCTGTGATAATATGAACCTGCCACCTTGTCACTGCGTCTGTCCAGACAAAAGGATCCCACAGAGGCAGAGACCAACACCCCATGAGTTATGGAGATGAACAAGGTAAAAAGTTCAGCAGTGCTGTGACAGGTCCCTCGCAAGGTCATGGGATGGTCAAAGGATGTTTCATGTTGGGAGCCTGCTTCCCAAAGCAAAGCTGGGGGCTTCCACGTGGTAGAACAGGCGCTGCACACCAGACATGTGTCTGAATGGCTCTTCCCAAACTAATTTGGAGCCGGACAAGCACTACATTTCACTTTGTTGGGCAGAGTGAAACAAGTGTTTCCTTTTAGCTTTCGGAGTCAAGCGGCAGCACTGACGCACACCTCAGTGGGTGAATGAAAATGGCAGTTGCTGCAAGTCCCTATTCAAAACCCTTTTCACTTTCAAACCCTCCTATTTTACGAGGGGCGCTGTGAATACCTGCTAGGATACAACTGCGGATGCAAAGGACAGCCACCTCCTCATCTCAACACGGACACAGACATCTAGAGAGCCCATAATCAATTCCGACTGTAACACTTTACTTCAGTGAAGCTGCTAACCGAAAGACAGCCACGGAAATAATGTGATTTTAGCGTTACTGAGAATAACCTCAACCAAAATAGCAACCTGGCTACTGAAGTGTGCAGCGCTGAGGCTGCCCCACAGCCACTAGGAAGAGATTTAGACAGCTGGGCTGTATTTGGAACACATTTTTCTCTGGTCAGTATTACAGTTTAAGCATCACAGTGTGATGAAAAGCCCTGGTAATACATCACATGAGTTAAACGTTATCCCTTTATATCCATTTCTTTTCCCTTGGACTCCGCATAAGCCACATTTACATGCTGAGGCGACCTCCAAAAATTTAGCACTTCCAACAAAGGCCCAACACTTTCTTTTACTGGAAAAGAGGTAAATGAGGTTTTTCACTTTGGACCCGGAGCTGTTTATGTTGTAGCTGAATCAAGGAGCACTCCAAACTCCTTTTTCATACGGGCTGGAATCACAAGAAGACAGAAAAAGAGCCAACAGCAGCACACCACTTCATCCAGAAAAACAGCAGCAAACACTGGAAACCTTTTACGACGCTGTCACGACACACACCTCTGTGCAGCAGCAGGAGGAGAAGATGAAGTGCTGAGCTGCATGTCAAAGCCAGGCAGTAAAACAGTTAGGTAAGACTGATCCACATCCTACCTTTTTTACGCTGCCCTCTTGGGAGGTCACCTCGGCATCAGTCAGCATCTGCTGAGAAAAAACAAAACAGGAGCAAAATTCAGTTGAATTGCAACTTTACAAGAGAACACACTGTTTGTTTCCTTGGTTTTATAGGCCAAAACGCCCAACTGAACAGAGCAACGCGGGTGTTTTGGGAGTCAAAGGGTTATAGCAGAGCTTCCATCATTGCCTCCCGCAAGTTCGACTGTTTTCTGTAACTCCTATATGCAATGTCTTTAGATGCAGCCAATGGGAAGATGCGTTTCTTTCCCCAGTGGCAGGTGACGTGGGCTCTGGGCACTCGGGGATGGAGACCACATCCCCCAGAGCAGAGTGGGGACCAAATCCAGCCGCCAGCACCACACCATCAGGGGTCCCAGTGGCAGGGACTGACCATGGGATGCTTCGGTACCGCAGCTGTGCAGGAAGCTCTTTAGGGCCTCATCCAACAGAGGTGTGGTGACACAAGTCATGAGACCACTGTCGTGCTCTACCTCAGGTTCAGTTGAGGTCAGTGGGCATTCAGGGGTCAAGTGCCTCCGCTTTCCATCACACTCCATAGCCCCATCAGGATAAATGTACTCAACAAGGACCTGACTCCCATTAAGTAGCTTCACAGCCCTCAATGGGGACCTCAGGTGTCTCAGGTTAAACATCCACCCAAGCGCTAGGAGGGGGTCAAGGTACTCCGGACTTCCAGACCCAGGAAGCAGAAAAAAAGCTCCAAGGAACAGAAATCAAAATGCCAGGAAACCCAAGATACGATGAGAATGGACATAGACTGCAAAGGAGCCTCACTTGAAATAATCATAGTAATAAATGAAGGCCCAAAGAAGCTCTGTGGCTGAGGGCTTGGCACCAGGCTCTTGGAGCCCTTTGACCATGCCCAGCTGAGATGGACCAATTCACAGATTCCAAACTGCTGGCAAACCTCCCAGCTCAGCTGCAATAACAACGCACCGTGTTCTACACAGCAAGGATCCTGAACCAGCCCCTGTTTTACAACAGCTCTAATAGGTACTGAAACTGCGGTTCAGAAAGGAGCTGAAAGCAAACAGGACCAAGAGGGGAACAGCAGAGCAGTCAGAACCTGTGTGTTCCTACGCTGTGAGTGCACATCCACGCGCTGAGATCTCAGCCTGAATTACAGGAAGCATCAGAAGCACACGTCCCCAGGTTCTAGGGAATCACCCCAAGCACAGAGCACTTGTGGATCCGGGTACATTCAACCCCCAAAACCTTTACAATTAGGCCATGAAACTCTCAGAGCTATAGTATAAATACTCCTGTGCTCAATGACTGGAAAGCCTTCATGGAAGACTGCTGCTTCCAAACGAAGACATTTAACTGTAATTATTGTATGCAAACCACCATTCAATACAATCGGTTAAGCATGTGCATTCAGAGTGCATAATCCACCCGCTCAACATGGCCATAAACGTAGAGGGGGAAAAAAAAAACCCTAAAATGAAGTGCAAATGGGGCTGTGGTACAGTCCTATATAAACAGGCTTAAGAGTCAGGAATTCCTGAGTCTGAATCTAAATGCCAACACAAGCTTCCTTGTGCTGGTTTGGACAGATCTGCGCACAAGGGGCAAGTTCTGCTGCTCAAACAACGTTTTTCCCCCATTTAATTCAGAGCAAATCCCACATTTCGTAATTCTTGGGGAACAGGATTTCTGTAAGAAGCATTTCATCACATTGAGACCCGGTACTTCCATGGGAAAACATGGGGGCTGGTTCCGTATCGGGTCATGAAGAGCACTGCAAACTGGCTGGGTTTTGACAAGGTGAAGTATCTGTTCAGTTTCCTTCTGCTACAGAACTTGAGGGCAATCAAACCTCAATGCCAGGATGCACTTTAGATTTGAAGGAACCATCTCCCCATGCGAACTATCAGAACAGTCTGTGTGGGAAACTTCAAATGGCATTTCCCATCCTTCCTTTACAGTTTAAAACCCTGGAGTTTGAAAAGGAAAGAGGGTTATGTCCAGAATTCCACAGCATGGGACTAAGTCAGCTCGGGCATGGCCCATGGCCTGATGTCCTCAGAGACAGAGCTGAGATCACTCCCCACAGCGAAAGAATTGGACACTGTGGTGCTGCTGATGCAAAAAACACCTTCGGATTCAATGGGAAAGGGAGGAAGAGGGAAGAAAGTACCAGACGTGATGTTTATTGTTAAGAATAACAAAAGATGCTTTGAAAAGCAACTCATGGGGTAATTTCAGCTCAGGCTGGACTTCATCTCATGCAAAATGCCCTAAGACTAAATAGAGGCTCGGTGTGTACAGCGGGCTGCGTTTGGCAGTTCACACAGATGCTCTTAAATGCTCCCAAATTTACACCAGATGCTTTTTCTATCAACTGATGCGTTGACTTTTAGCCAAAAGATAGACAACGTGTCAGCAGCAGCCGCCAGGAAACGTGGGCTGCGGGATCTGCTCCGAGGTGCATCTCCTCTGCCTGCTGATGAACTGCCCTACGTCCCATTTCCTGGCTTCAGCGGACTGATGGCCACGGAGTCCTGCCCCGGTTACATCAGCCCGGGATGTGCTATAATTTGTGCAAAGCCTCCTGGATGTATTCTAAACATGTCAAGTAACACCATGCAATTCATTTTGAAAAACAGTTTACAAGCTGGCATTCTCCAGCTGCAGTTAACCCTAATTTGATTACATTACCCAGACAGATCACAATGAGCTTATGTAAATAGTAACGTTATCCATTCATTCCCTGAGCTCAGATAAACTGGCATTTAAAGGAAAAAACCACAAACCCCAAACTGAAACCGGCACTGCGGATGCCTTCAGCGGGCTCTGCTGCGCAGATGACAGACCAGAACCTGCCCCTGCTGTATCCTGGTGAATCTTCATCGTTAGCAAGGAATTCCATGGCTGCTCTGAGGATGCCCCGTAATTCCATGGGAGCAGATAACAGCACTTCTCAGAAACATGCTGTGCATTGTCATCTGTTCCTTGAGTAAGACCTTAATACATCAAGGCAGAAGTCAGAAACACCTGAAGCACGGCAGTGTTTAAATCAGTGTCCGGGTATATCATATATCATAATGGAACTGCTAAGAACCCTCCAACAGCAAAGTCACAGAGGTGATGCTCTTTCATAGGAAAGCCAGAGGAAGAAGGAACCCACAGAAGCCCATTTCAGCACTCAGGAATATTTCCCATTGGCTGAAATTTATAAAAGCCAGGGATTTTTAGCACTTTCTGGCCACCAATTTACCAAAATTTCACATTTTCTATAGTAAGTGAACATATGAAGCCCTGTTAACTTGAGGAAATTTTCAATATCCTGCCTTGGGAATTTGAAATGAATGTGCCTGGAATTAAGAGGCAAGCTCTTGTCTAGGAGGAAGAATTTCCTCCCCTGGCTGGTGAGTGAAGGAGGATGAAGAGCACAACTCTGACTGGCAAGAAACAAGCCAAGGGCTGAAAGGAGTATAAAGAATAAACCAACCATTCACTGCTAAGGGCAACCCCAGTACAATTGGGAACACTGTAGAGCAGCCAAACCGTGGTTTGCAGACCAGTAACAGCCTGCAAAGCCATGGTATGCACTCCACAGACCATTTGAGAACCATTTATTTCTCAGCTGAAAGTCTGAACAAAAGGGTGGTCCGGTGCAGCAGGAAAAGTGATCCAAATCCGGAGGGACTCAGCGGTGACCTGCCATGGGGAGCACCTCTGCACTTGCTGCTGCCTTGTGGCCGCTGGGGCTTTACAGGGATTCTTCCTGTGAGCCAGCTTTTGGGAGAACAAAATGCAGTTTACATCAGCTGAATCACTACAGGGTGTTCCAAAGGGTCTTCAGAAGAAAGGAACGGCCAAAGCTGTCTTGTAGCAAGAAACAGCTCCTGATCATCACACGAAACAAACCTGTGCATCCAGAAAGGAGCAGGAAAATGCTGGGGGTCATTAACGTTAAGAACAAAAATTAATGTCAAGCATTGAAACACCTCCCTCATTTACCTACATGGTATGGCAAGTTCTGTATCACCCCTTCAAGACATAACTCCTCCATGACACTGCCATCGAGTTCAACTGCAAATACCAGGAAGTTCCACAGAATCTAATGGAGAGCATTTGTAGTAACTTCAATAAGCTGAGGGCTTGAGACTTCCAGCCAAGACAAATAAGAGAGGGTACTGATTAGTAAATGTCACCGTTTCTCTTGCCAAGCACTCAGGGACCGGTGATAGGAGAGTATTAAATATAATCTCAGAGTCTTTAGGGGCTCTTTGATTTTATATTGCATTCTTATCGGGTTCTTAAAGTCCTGCGTTAATGAGCACGAGAAATGCACTTGAGAGTTTGGCAGCTTTGCTAGAAGAAAACTTACTCCATTCACTCCATGTGCCCCCAGGGTCCAGGCTGGAGATGCTTTTCCCTTTCACGTGGCACCACATCTACCTCTCCCTGTACTTTTTCTCTATTTGAGCAATCCAACGTCACCTTTAGCAACCATCTGTTTGCTATGACTGCTGGAAGCAAAGAGGTTTTACCATCCACAGCAAATGAGTTCTTTAAGGACCCTGGAGCAGAGACGAGGCATTTACACAGTAAGAGCTCACCCAGTGCACCCCACACTGCGCAACACACAGGGATCCCTGAGAGAAGAGTAAGTCCCAATTAATAATACACAGGTTTTGTCCTGTGTTTTGCTCACTTAACACCCTGGAGAAAAGAAATGACCAATAGGACACTATTTTCTTTAAAAATCCCTGCTCTTACAAATACTGAGGTTCCTTTTTCCTGAAGGGAAATTTCATTGTAGGACTCAATTTTGAGAAGATGGAAGGGGCACCTCTCTGTGCCTAATGCTGAGCAGTCTAAGGATGAAAACACAACTTCCTAGCATTGAATTATACCTGTATTTACCCCGCCTGTTCATCTTCAAACCTGGGAATGCTCCTTGCAAACTTCTATGCTGAATATGACAATGTGCTTCTGAGCTGCAAACCACTTACATCTTCAACCACAAAGGAAACAGTAGGAGAATGGAAGCTTGGGGTCACCACCCCGGATCCTGCCTGCCACCGAGCACACCATCACTACACGTAGCAAGAGCTATTTCTTATCTGAGCAAAAAATCACCTTGAAGAGTGAAGTGCAATGTTTTGGTCAACAGATAAAGCCCTGCTGTTCACAGCCACGTAAATGGATTGGGTGGCTACCTTCAGTCACATCTGATCCACCCATCCATCTTCTGCTCTCGACCCTTTTTAGTTATAAAAATGACCTTGATATTGACAGAATAATATAAATGGACTTCCTCTGTACTTCATCTATTGATAACCTGTTTGTTAAGATGATCAGCAATAATCATAAGTAAATAAAGAGTGATCATACATCATCTTGCAATGGCAACGCTGACATGTGCTTCATCTGACGTATGGGGACCTCTGGGCCCTGGCCGAAGAGCTCGTACTTCATATTAAATTGCAGCCTTTCTACCCAGGACATACAATGGCATCTATACGAGGCAATGCACTCAAATCTCAGCATCTCATCATGCCTGTTGTGACGAGGGCATCTTTGAAAACACCCTCAGAGGGAAGAAGTGCACTGAAACGGACTGAACAAATCCGGCCCCTGGAACAAGTCATTATTGGAACACCAGTCACTCCTGCCTCCCTTTAGGTGAGCTTCATACACCGCTATTGACTGATGTGCCCCGTCCTTGGTATCTCGGGGGTGACATCCTCTTCCAGTGAGACTTCCAGAAGCTCCCTGCCCTCCTCTGTTCAGCAGCAGAGCTGAAGTACCTTCAGACCACAGCAACATCAACACTCTTTCTTTCCTCACAAAATCCCCTTTGTCACGGTCTTGCCACTGATGCTGAAGCTGATTGCCACCAATATTATAGGAAACAGCACTTTTTATATAGGAACAACCCCAGCACTTCACTTTCTCCATGTGTACAGCTGCCAAACAGGACTGGAATTAGATGTAAGAAGGTAAAAGATTCTCTTCTGCAAGGCCCCGTGCTGCCTGGGCTTCTCCCATCACCCATACGGGAGCACACTGCCTCCATCTTATTTAAACCGAATTACACAGTTCCCAATTTGAGAAAGAGCAGAGAAAAATGACCTCATTCCATTCTCTGCCTCAGCCTCAAAAGACACTGATAACAGTTATGAACTGCTTTACCATGTTTAAGGAGTGTATGGCAAATACACTTTTTCACAGCCTTCTTGCCTGTCTTGCTTCAAAAGCCAAGGCTTTTCCTCGCCCAAGCAACACACGACTTTGCTGAGCTGAGTGTTCCACTTCCCCACATGCAAGCATGTCAAATCACAAGCACAACACAGAAGCCAACTTGCACTTCAGTGCATACAGAACTTGCCAAAAGCCCAGCTCAATAAACTGCAGTTGTATGTAGAGCTTATCCTCAGCTCCATCAAAATAATGGCCTTCAGTGTACCCACAGTAGTGCACCAAAGCTAAATAGCTAAGCTGTGACATGTAGATTTTGATCATTAATCACACTTGAAGGAAAAGAAAGCCAATATGCAACGTTCCCACCCATTTCAGAAGTCTGAAGAGGGAAATGCACTGTCTCATTGAGCAGCTCAGCTTTGCTGCTCACACTGTGAAAGGAGGGAATGAAAACAGCAGCCTTCCTAATAGCCGGTACTGTCCAGGGGGAGTGCAGGCTGTCTGGGAATGCATCCCTGCCTGGCACTCCGACAGACAGGATGGGATATGTCACTTTGATACCCATCAGCAGGATAACCTAGCTGTCACTTTAACATGACAAGGTCATAGCCAGTCAGTGTGATGCAGTAAGAAAAATGGGCCATTAGAGCCTGAAAAGCACTGGAAGAGAAACATCGGCTGATGCCGAGAAGTTGGAGTTATTTATTTTGGGGAAGATGTGGACATTGAGGGATCCTTTGCTTTCTGATGTTCTTTTCTGAAGGGAAAGAAGCTGGAGAGTAGCAGAGCCACCACTGGGGCCTGCCCCAGAGCTCCAGGGAAGAGGACATCCCCCAGCGCTCACTTCATTTACCAAAGTGAGTCTTTGATAAAGTGAAGCTCTGAAGAGCCTTCCACGGGCTCCGGTGGCAGTGCCATCTCCTGTTCCAGTGTGTTTCCTTCATGGGATGACCTGTGCCAACAAGAACACTTTCTACCATTGTAAGTGCCCCTCTTTTCCCTTGTCCTCAGGGTGCGCCGCTGCTCAAGCAGAGGGTAAGTCCTCACTTTGAGCTGGGAACTTAACTTGGAGAGGAGCTCCCTGTAGTAACGCTCTGCACAGGGGAAGGAAACAACAGAGGGACAGAAAAGGGCACTTTATCTTCCTCTATTTGGAAGTAACATCAAGCAAATTCTACTCTCTATGAAGCAAAGTGAGTACAGAATTATTCTGCAGACACACTTCAGACATGGGCACAGTCTCTTATTTAAAAAGCATATAGTGCTGGTTTATGTGAATTGATAGGAGGTACCAGGTGAGCTCCTTTTGAGAGCTGAAGAAATGATCTGGGACAGAACTGGATGATGTTATGCTTGGAATGCTAATATTGTGTTTGGAAAAGGTCAATATTCTATTTAATCAGCCAGACAGAGAGTGGGTGGCAATTCCAACCCAGTTTCTTGAGATAGGAATTCAGGGAGTCCCAAAGGAAGTAAGTTCCTTTTCCCCTTGGGCTCCTGATTCCTTCCACAGGTAGGAATTGGTGTTTGGAGCATTCAAGGGCATAAGGCCGGGGATAGTTCCAGTGCTGCTTGGAGGGAATGCCATCCCAAGTGTCTATGGCTCCACTCTGATCTGCTTGGTAAGCCAGCTACAGTTCAGGGACTGACGAAGCAGGATGAAGGGCTCCCTCCACCATTGCTGAACCCCCTTCAGACACTGGAAGCTGCTCTGAGGTCTCCACAAAGCTTCTCCATGGTTAAACAGCCCCAATTTTCTCAGCCTGTCCATATACACAAGGCAGCATTTGCAACATTACCTCAACACTGGAATTCAAGTTATAGGCATTCCAGTTATAAGCGTTTATTTCTCAGAGGTTTCCTGCAATCTGCTTCAATTATGAATTTGACTGCAGAATATAAAATCCTTCTCCTTGCACCATGTAATTGTGTTCCATGGCAGGCCTGGCATTCATCACCGCCCTGCTGTCCCCTAGCCTAAAAGATAAAACATCCACAGGGTAATAAATGTCAAACTATGATTATTGATGCTTTCAATTAAATTGATTATCTATTTGAGGTGCATAGCGTGGTGATTTATTGCTGTCTCTTTACGTTGCACTTGGCACAACAGCTTCCCTGGAAGGTGAGCGGTTGAGTGTTTCAATAGATTTTCTATTAGATCTGGGGTTTCAGAAGTGGCTCCAACCACCCCAGTGCTTGGTTAACTGAAATGGTACCTGACTGAGCCGGAGATACGCTGATTTCTGCTCTCTTCTGGAGCAGTATGTGAAAACAGAAAGGGAAAACTTCAGTCTAAGTGTTAATGGAAGGATGGATCCATCCCCAAGCTCCATCCCTCATTCACAAACTTCTCTTTACAATGTCTATCAGACAAAAAGTGTGTGCAAGCTTGAGCTTTGCTGAGTGCTACCCACCTCAGCAGGGAGGCGAGATGACCTTTGGCTTGTCACTGCATTGTGTTTTTATTAGTTTCAGATAACAGGAGCTATAAAACTCGAAGACATTTCCTCAGCAATGATAACCAGCAGCAGCCTCACAACCAACACTGCTGTTGGCTGCGGCAGGGTAAGGGGACACACGTTGACCACCTGATGTGGCCGCACAAGCCAGCACTTACCTTTGTGCAGGCAGACCTAAGAGAACCTCAGTAACAAACCCCAGCACCTTCCTGGCGAACACATCCATCGCCGATACACCCCTGACTTTGAAGTGGAGACAGGGATAAGTCTGAACTTGTGATTCCCCACATTTGATATTTCCAGGTAACGGGGATGCACCAAGCACCGTGTGACCGAACCTCCAAAGCTCTGTCTGACTGAGTTTCCAAACTGCTTATGATCAGGAGCACATGGACTTCAGGCTGAAGCCCAACTGCATCGCTGATACGTAAAATAAGATGATGAGTCTGCCCAACGGACGCTGTGAAATAAGGGAATGCAATGGAAGAACAGTGAGAACAGAACAGCAGGATTTTCTGTCCCAGCTTCACAGACAAGGCTGAGACAAGAAATGAGGAACGAGCCCAAATCTCAGCCCCTGGCATTTAGAAATCGAGTTTCAAGCTCCTTAGACCAAATCTTAACAACAAGGCTGTGATTCCTCCGCAGATGCAAACACCTTTGACCCCAGTAAGCTCGGAATTATACACACATCTACTCAGACTTTGAAGCCTTCCTTATCTCTCCATAGCGTAACTGTCCCCTCCACTGTAACAGAGCTGTCTGAGGAAAAGGAGAACGAACCCCCTCCACTACACAGGTCAGAATTCACTGCTTCACATTTGCTGTGTTTTCCCTCCTTCCTGGTGAAGCCCAAAGGGCTCTGTAGGCTCTGCGTGTAATGGGAATACAACTGACTGAAACAGTAACTGATGTATCAGCAATTGAGTTGTGACCGACTTGAGAGAGGAGCTACAGCAAGCATCTATCAACCCAAAGCCAAGTGCCAAAGAGGTCAGGGGCAAGATTCAAGCAGCATTTCCACATGGTGGTGTTGGCTGCACTTGAGAACACAGAATGCAATGGTCAGGCTTACATCCGGTTATAAAATGAGAGAAAAATCAACACGGGGAGGACCACAAGCAAGAGGGAATTAGGACAAATCCTCTCAAAAGGACAACTTGCTGTTTGGGAGCACCAAAGCTGCTTCCCTGAGAAGGTAAATGAATGCACTGTAGAGCTCATGTGGCCAGCCACCACCCCTGCACCTGAGGTTAGAAAATGGGACATCTGGTTTCCAAAGCATCTCTGTGCAGCCACACACCGCTGTCATTTGTGGAGAGCATGGATGCGTTGTTTTGGCCCGAAGGAGGACACTGAAGGCCTGGAAGGAAAAAAGCAAGCAGGAAACTCCATAGGGTGGAAGGCTTGGAGCTCCCTCCCCAGCACACACCACAAGCTGCAGGGAAACAAGTTCAAAGTGACCCTCTGTGGCGAGGGATGCTGCTGTGCTCCATGCCTGCGGCCTGATTGACAGAATGAGCCCCTTGTGATGCAGCAGCAGCTTGGAGGTGGAGGTGTTTGCATATGTAAAGTGCCTGGAGTGCTTCCAGCACTATGGAGCTGAGGAAAAAGTGTGTGGATGAGGATGCGGGAGGAACACTGTGTCCAGGCTAACTCTGCTGCCAGGTCTGACCCTGGGCATGGGGTGTGCATCTGTACACACGAGGAGAAGCTCACCCCATCCATACCAAGCTGCACCCTCTCTGCACCGGCTGACAGAGAAACAAAAGATGCCAAGAGAGTCAGGAGGACCTGGTGCTTTTGACTGCATTTGACTTGAGCAATACCCCAAACCCTTCACCCTGGAAACTCCCCGCACCACAAGCACCACTCCATCCAGCACCCAGGCCAGCCAGCGCATCCTCTGCATTCCACAGACACCGTGATAATGGCTTTAAAAAGGAAGACCTTTGAGTACCTACTGCTGCTTCCCATACACATCTCCTCTCCTCGGAACCCCAGAAGGGTTTGTGTTGGAAGGGCCCTCAGAGCTCCTCCAGCTCCGACCGCTGCCATGGGCAGAGCCCCTTCCACGAGGGCAGCTTGCTCCAAGCCCTTGTGCCCTGCAAATTATCCTTCAACTTGCATAGGACAAAGTTCTGCCCCAGAAAACATAAAGAGAATGAAAACCAAAACGGAGGCAACCGTGGTTCCTGCCCGGGTCCGCACAGGCTGCGGCTCACACGTCCTTCCTCCAACCCCAACAAAACCTCCCCGAATAGGCCCAGAGCTCTGAATCGCTCCCTCCTTTCCTTCCTTCCTGTGCCAGTGCTGGAATGTGCCTCTTCAGAGGAAACTGCTTCTTGGATCTGGGCTGGGTTTCATGCACAAAGCGCTGGAGCTCCCTGGTCTGGCACTAGGAGCCGTGAACGGCCCGGCTCCGAAAGGAAACACATACTTGGCCTTCCACGGTGACACTCAAACCTGCAACCCAAAATAAACCGCTTTTTCTCTCTCTCCTTCTCTTCATATCAACTCAGTAGTACCGTTTCCACATCAGCTCAGACACAACTGCCTGCTGAGCTCCGCAGGAATGAAGAAGCTGGGAACTGACTATGAGAATGGCATCTTCAGACAAAAAGAAACCATCACATTCCTCTCCCAGAGCTGTGTGGCTGAAGGCAAGCTCCTTTCCTGGCTTTTTTAATAAGGACACATTGGAAATGTTACTGTCTTATCGTGGCAGCTGTACACAGCTATCAGTAATGACCGTGATGGCTGGGCTGGCCTGTGCCACAGAGGAACCGAGCAGGCATCTGCTCTGTTTAATGCACAGGAAGCACAGGGCAGGTTTTAAGAAGCAGGCAGAGGGTGTAATGGAGCCTCTAATGTGTTTGGGTTCCTCCAGCGGAATCTAGTTTTATCAGAAAACAAAGGTCCTGACGGGATTATCAGCAGAAAGAAACCCAGAACCTGTCTGCCTGCAGAAGGGGCTCTCAGGCTGTTATGTCAAGGTGCACCAGCATCCTTCCAGGCACAGCTCAAAGCTGCTCTGGGAATGAGAAGTGGCTGGAATCCTGGGCCCGGGGGAAGGGGTTCAGCACAAATAAAGCAGAGTTTGCCTCACGCTGACTCCCTGCAGAAGGGAAGGAGAGATTCAGACATCCACCTGGCACACTGAGGTACTGCCACCCCAGCAAAACACAGTGCTCCTGCAACAGACTTAGTGAGAAACATCCACAGCCTGCCCTGTTACACACCTGAGCACCGCAACACACGGCCCACCACCTGAATCCAACACTGTCTGCAGCCTGCAGCACTTCACAGCTTCAGTATCCATGGATGCTGCCTCGCAGCACGCGGAGCAGAAGGTGGGGAGGGAGCAGCAATGGGGAAGCAGCAGTGTAATGAACTCTTTCACACGAGATAAGAACATTGCCATTTAGAGAGCAGTGATTATTTGGGAACTTGATCTTTGCCTTTCTTAATGCGTGATTAATAAAAAAGTTAGAATCATGATGTCAATTCAAATACCAGCCTGTACCGCTCCAAATGAGCCGTGGCAATCTGTTAGCCTCAGCTCTGCCCCATGCAGCTGTATAACAGGAAAACAACAAGGTGAACCTGTAAAAATCCAAGCTGGTGCCTACTGAATCTCTCAGGACAGGTCCAGTGATCACTCTTTAGTGAGTGGGAGGATTCAGATCACTGTAGAATTCCACAAAATCCAGGTTTATATCCTGGTTAAGGTACTACAATACTCAAACCACTGTTTGGGCTCAAGGGCTCTTGATGAGACCATGAAATAAATCCAACAAAGGTATTTTAAACAGAGAACCACAACAGTGTTGAAGAACACTGACAGGGTTTTGTATCTGCTGTGGCCCTGTGGCCCTGCCCTGGTTTCTTCCTGCTCCTTTCTCTTTCCCACCCCTTGGCCATGTCAATGGCATCCTCCAGCAGCTCTCAGGGCTTGCACTCTTCACACAGTAAGAGATACATCATGCAGATCTGTTCCTCTCACACGCAGGAATACTACAGCCATCACAAACAACTGCTGCTGCTTGGTTTTGTTAAGGATACAGAGGGGCTGCTCTGCAGCAGCCTGAGCCTTTATCTCCAGCATCACCTTAACCCACCCACCAAACCATGGATAACATTGGTTCCCAAAGGATCAGAGATGGATCAGAGGGGTATTCCACCTCACCAGAGGTACCCGGGGTCCCCACCTTCAGCCAGGAGCAGAGGATGGGACCGCTCACTGCAGCTCAGCACAGCCCTCCTCCCTTCTCTCATCCGAGCCCCCTCCTGCTGTCTCTGCCATCCCCTCACCTCCTCCCCAAGCACCAGCTAAAAAAGGGAAAGAATGAGAAAGTGAGTACTCTGGAGCTGGCACTGCAGACAATGTGTGTCTTGTGTGAGTAATTTAGCACGATGGCCAGTCAATCTGGTTTCTGGGCCCACTGCCCTGACCCTCTTTAGAGCTGCTCTCTCTCTCCAGCACAGTGTGAAACATTTCCTTTCACAGCACTGACACTTTGCAGATTGAGACGTCAGGCCTGTCCAACTGCAGCAAATTAGCAATTTTTCTTTTACTAATTGGAAATAAAAATGTTTGCTAAGGGAATAATTTGTCGGAATGCAGTGTTCGGTTTCCGGCTTTTTACAAGGATGCTTTAAACTTTATACATGGGCACTTCTCCTCCGTTTTGATGCCCTGCACTGTAAATTTTAATAGGTTACTCCACTGTTAACTTTACAGTCTCAGCCTTCCAAGGGATTCAATGAAGGTTTTAATCTATCTTCTTCCCAAAGCAGTGCCCAGCACAGCTGCCCCTGCTCGGGAGCAAAGCACAGCTTCCAAGGGTTAAACACATACACAGTTATGTGGCATCTGGATGAACCTCGGGCAGCAGATTTGGTTGTGAAGCCTCCACTTCCCAAGCTCTCCATGAGTGCACTGGGGGAGATGGGGAGCAGATTTGGGAATGCTTTTTGGCATTAACCTGCCACAAATGGGCAGTTTCATAATTCTGAGCCCATGCATCAGGACAGCAGTTGCCCTCTGAACTCACCCGAAGCGTAAGCACATCTCTGCTGCTCGGAAGAGGAGCAAGGGGGCTCTTTTCTCCCATTTTTCTCCTCCTTTGCCCATTCGCTGATGAAATATTAATAGAGGGTTTGGATGTTTAAACTCCCTTCACATGCAGAAATGGACTAGTTTGATCTATCTGATCCTAAAAATCACTGCAGGTCACAACTGCCATGCAAACAGCAGCCCATAAAGGCTTCTTCAATAAAAGTTCTTCCAGAAAGCAGGATCAGGAAAGAGCCTCCTGTAACCTGGAAAAACCTGCCCAGAAACCAGGCACCAAAACAAAATGCCCTTTTCCTGAAACCCAGTATGTGAGTTTAACATGTCTGATTCTTACTGCATGTAATGCCTCCCTGCACACAGCACCGGGCACTGGTACATTAGCTCCTATAACAATGCCAGCACATAAAGAGTTACTGTTCTTTCCCCCTGCACTCCCCCCCTCCCATAAAGAATTTGACAGCCATGCCTAATAATTCTTTCTGGTGTGGTTTTTCTTTTTCTTGATGTCTTTATGTGAATATGAAGCCAGAGTGAAAGGCTTTGGGTGACCCCCGTGAGAGAGAAAAAGTATGAACTACAGAGAAAAAGAGTGAGATATAGACTCCCTGCCGAGACACAGGCATCTTCTCTGGCAGCTCACAACTTGGCTTCAGAGGGCCTTTGTGAAGGAAAAAGGACTCTTCTTCACTCAGGCTGTGACAATAGGTGTTTTGTCAGAGAGGGACAGGATAAAAAGCAGGGGGTGGGAGGCGAGATCATCATCGCAAGGGGCTAGCCTTTGGGGCCTGCAGATGTTGGAAGGAGGATGATTTATTGCTCCAGTGTCCTCAGTGGCATTTGGCTACCTTCCCAGAGCCCGGCATTGGTGGCCGGGCGGGAGGAGGGAGCGCGGCACAACGGGAATCTCCGTACCTTCTACAGGCAAAGCCATGGGGTGCGAGGGGACCCAGGGACGGCTGCGGAGGGAGGGATCGCACAGGGATCAGCTCTGAACCACATGAATGCGAGGAAAAAGCAGTTTTAATTCCTCAGGCCAGAAAGGGCAGGCAGAAAATGAGGGGCAGGGGTTCCCCCTGAACTACAGCACTGACAGTCTACAACAGGATGACCCAGTTAAATCATCTGCACCCAAACTGAGAGCCCCACGGGTGGCTGTGTGGGTGTCAATGCAGAGGAGGTTTTCCCTTCCCATAGCTCCTACTGCCAACCGCTACGACTCAGGCGATTTCTGCATGGCCATACCCTTGCCTGTTCACTGAGGACTGATGCCCCATCCCTGGCAGTGCTCAAGGCCGGGCTGGACAGGGCTTGCAGCAGCCTGCTCTAGTGGAAGGTGCCCCTGCCAATGGCTTTAAGGTCCCTCCCAACCCAAACCAGCCTGGGATTCTGAGTGAGAAGATCCAAAGCGCAAAGCCCTCTGCTGTAGGATGAGCAGGCTCCACACCACTGATCCCAAAAACCTCGGAGTGTGAATGGGAGGGATCTGACCCCCATTTCCTGCCCAGAAACTACAGAAAGCCTTGGAAGCTGCGAAGGAAGATTTATGTAAATCAGCTGAGAAAAGGAACTGCTATTTTGGATGTGTCTCCATAGCCCCCAAAAAATCTCAGAGCCTTTTGAAGTCTGCCCATTGCTCCATATATCCAGTACACTGAAAAGTATCCCGGATCACCAAGCCAGGAAGTGCTGGATCATTTCCAAGAGAAAGGAATCACAGCCTAGCAAGAAATACACCCCAAGACAGAGCATCGCCAGCACTTTGATTTAGGACTTCTGCTCCAGCTCCTTTCCTCTTCTAATATACAGGCTTCCACCACACTGTCTATATAAATACTGCATGCTATGACTCACAGCCTCTGTTTGTAGATTTATCCATTAGTGGATCTACCAAAAATGATCTCTGTTGCAACAAGGGCACAGCCTTCACCCCGGCAAAAGGCAAATCCAGAGACAGCATTAAAGGATAAACCCAGTAAACCCCGGATAAGATGGATGCAAAGGAAAACCTTCAGAGCCACTTTGTATGGGAAGAGCTGCACAGGGAAACTGAAAACCCTGGAATCCAAAATGCAGGAGCACGAAGGAGAACACAGAGCTCCCGAGATGAGAGCCACCGGGACAGTGCTCAACACAACCCCACCACTGAGGAGCTCATCAGTTGCAACTGCCAAGACCCAGCAGCACCTGTGAGGAAGGAGATCTCAAAATGCTTTCCCAAGACCCAGACACCCTTCCCTTGCTCAGCACTGCTGGATCCATTTACAGGAGGAAGTGAAGCATTCAGAGAGTAAGTGACATGTCCAAGGTCACCCACGGAGTCAACTGCAGAGTCAACACTAGAGTAACTAGATCTTTGCTTAAAATCCCTTGGCTTTGACTGCTAGACAATGGCTCCCCTCCCACGTAATCAACCAGCTCTGGAGAGGCAGAAATGCAGAGTTGCAGGACTAAATACGCTCACTTGAGAATAAAAGACGTTGGGATGATTGTCTATAAATTCTATGACATTATCCAGACCTCGGTGGGCTGGAAGTCAGAGAGAAATCTGATGAATTACAAGCAAGACACAAATGCTGCAAGGGAAGCTTTGACTATTGCTCTTGGTCTCTGAAATAAGGAAGAACTGTAGAGATACCCCAAAGGAACCACAATGCCCACAGAGCTGAGCTTTCCAAACCCTCTCAACTTATCATTCTGATACTTGATTGTTTATCACTGTTGGCATTTAATATCCTGCTTCTCATCTTGTTGCAAACTGAGGCTTTGTGAAGTGCAGTGACTCAGCAAACGAGTTGATGTAAAAGGCAAACGAAACATCATCGTGCCTTCACAGAGCGTCGGGTCCCACCTTTTCTGATGGAATTATTTATGCTGCTCTAGAGACAGGCCCAGCTATGAGCAGTGATCAAAGTAACCAAGCTGCCTCTTTCACTTCCAGGTTTGTACAAGTTCACCTACACAGACCCATGCACGCATCCGAGAGCGCCAAGTCCTGCGCACTGCGTGGTGCTGAGCTCCCTGGCTCCTGAAACACGTCATGGCACTAGGAGTAGAATGGATGTCAAACGAGGCTGGAAGGGAACCCGTTGGTAAAAGCTGGCTTTGTCTATTTATTATTTCCCTCGAGCAGCAGTGTTTGGACTGCAGGCAGGGATAATGCTGCATCCTTAATGCTCTGCAACAAATTGCCACATCAGCACCAAATACCTCCACTTAATTTTTCATTTGGATCCGATGAAACATTTTTTCCCATGGAAGGAAAAGCCTGGTCTTTGTGAGCGTGGCACTGCCAGCCCAAGTTACAGTAAAGGTTAATCACAAACAAGAGACAAGTAAAGTAGACAAAGAGCATCATACACTTCACTTTTCAATGGATGTTTTCATAAATGTATGAATAATTTAAATTATCATTGCCGAGTATTTATTCGAGTGTTTCAGGGGAAAAAAATGCCTCCTCTTTTTCTTCTGTCCCCTCCTTGATTCTTTTCATTTCTGTCTCATCTCTTTTATGTGCTGCATCGGCTGTTTTCTTGCCATCTGAATCAGTTTTTTGGAACAATGGGATGTATGAGGGCTGAGGGGGCAGTTGAAGAATACAGCCCTTGTTGTACACTCTGTGACTTGACATTGATTAATGAGGGTGCGGACATGGGCAGAATTTGATAGAGAGAGAAGGGGAAACAGGAGGACCTGAGGGCACCAGAAGGAGGAGGGCAAGGAGATGACAGAGGGAAGACGAGAACGGTGCCAGTGACTCCGCGCAGCGTGCGGCAACAGCGGGATGCGGAAGTCGCATCACTCAAGGCCATCAACCACCAGAGATCTGAAATAGCCAGAGAGACCTCTTGTACCATGAGAAACAGCCAGCAGTGACAGTGGGGCACATCAGGGGAGATCACACCTCTCTCTAGCCTTATCCTGCACGTGAAGGCTCGTCCTGTTTACAGAACCTGTTCTTCGTGTGAGGATTTACCCCCAAACCATCAATAGGAAAAGCTTTGTTGCTTCCCCTGTTCTTCCACACACACCTTGGTCTCCAGCCTGATGTTATCCTTTCAAACCCTAAATACTACGATGCTTGCAGCCCTTCTTCAGGAGGCTTACACTGTGCTTAAAGAGAATGCTCAGATCAAGGCTTTCTGGACGTTAGGAGAAGGCGGTACCGCTTTGGAGAGAGAACAGTTTCCCAAAGCCCATCATTTCAATAGGAACTGACCCTGCGTACCTCATTTTGCCACAAAAGACTGATGCCCCATCCCTGGCAGTGCTCAAGGCCAGGTGGGACGGGCCTTGGAGCAACCTGCTCTAGTGGAAGGTGTCCCTGCCTGTGGCCCCTTCCAACCCAAACCAGGCTGGGGCTCTGTGAACTGCACTGGGGGAGGCTTTGGGTGATCAGGATAAACAAGTTCCAGTGCACTGTCTGCCAGGCACTGTCTGCTCAGGGGCTAATCTCAGAGCCTCATTCACCACTGTTCTCCTCTGCATAAAACACTACATGCTCATTTAAGGGTTCAGCTGTCCCTGTGCCCCCGCTGCCAGCCTCGGAGGGTGTCTCCTCCTCCTTTGCATGGGGAGAGTGAAAGATGCTGGGCTGAATGCGAGGAAAAGGCTCACAGAACAGTTGGGTACAGAATCTCCTCCCTCTTCTCCTCTGCCACAGCCACCAGCAGCCTCCAGCTTTACTGCCTCGCTCCATGAACCACAGGAAAACACCACCCACGACAGCAGTTCCCTCCTGGCTGTTGGGTGCACACAACCTGTCTGAGCAGCAGTGATTTGTGTGTGCAAAGGCAAAAGCAGCCTCCTCGCCCTGCACATCTGGCTGAGCACAACCTCTGCCATGTTTTTCACTGCGGCAGAGTCCTCCAGCCTTTCCCTTTCTCCCTCCTCTCTGCATCCAAGACAAGCAGCCTAGTGATCACCTGCAATGGCAGCCACAGAGGGTGACCTGAGCCCTAGAGCTATGGCTGGAACAAATGAGAGAGCTTAACTAGAGCAAGACTGGCATAAAAAGGAAAGAGAAAAAAAGAGAGGAACAAAGATTCCGTCCAATTTGCTCTTTTCGGCATTGTAAAAACTGGCCTGTTTCCCAGTATATCACTCTGCCATTGAATAAGGTCAATTGCAGAGCAGTTCTTCAGTCATCCTGATGGGTTTTCATGAGAAAGTGAATGGAGTGCAAATTAGCCAAAGTCGTCACAAGCTTTTTTACTGTCACTCTAAGCCTGACAGTCCAAAGGAAAATGAGGATTAATAAATCTAACGAACTTTCTCCATTATCCAGGCCAGGTTAGGAAACTATTTATTGTCTCTCTTTTTCTGTGTTTCATCCATTTTGCCCACTGTGGTGAAGCATTTCAAGAAGAAAGAAACAACAGACGCACGCACACACACGCTTGCACGCACACATGGAGCTTAACCTCTCCTCTGTGCCAGACAGAGCACGGACATGCCACAGAAGAAAGGCAACGGCATCCTGCGAGCAAAGCAAGAGCTTAAAGTGATTCTACCTTGTACATACCATGTGGTTTGACATGGGTCCTTGCAGCTGCTGATTTCCATTAACTAGGATGTGTCCATGTGCTAACCGTCCAGATTTTATGGGAGAAGGCATAATGACTGCTAGCAAGTCTTGAAAATTACTTCTTTTTTAAGAGGAAAAGATTGGTTTGAAGTTGAGGGGGAATATTTTTAATGATTGTATCCACATGTGTGAAGTACTTTCTAGTGTGGTTTCACAATGATGTTTTCTTTAATGGAGTAAGGCACTGCAGTAGCCCCTGGCCCAGAATGCAAATCTTTCCTAATATATTAACATCATTTGTATTTGGGTAGCTTTTGGAAAACTGGTTGAGCTAAGAGAGAGCTGCCTGAACCATTCTCAGACACAGGAGCTCACAGCAAGCCTATCACCAAAGTGATGCAAAGGACCTTCAGCATTTTTGTTTGGGAGGTTTAAATGTGTGTGTGCCCCTATGGATGCATGCAAATCCAGCACGATGAAAACCTGCCCAACTTCAAGCTGGACAAAACGCTATCCCGTGTAATTCCTAATACATTGCTATCAGTACAGTAGTTTTCATTCAACCGCCTCAGAGCCCTTCAAAGCTTTCCCAAATCAGGGGAAATAGATGTTCATGTTTTCAGCATCCAAACCTTAAGCGCTTTCACATCTGCAGTAAAACAGGTGAGGAAAGGAGGCAAAGAAATCAGTCCCTTGTGGATGTCCTTGGCAATAAATGCCTGGGCCGAGTGGCACAGATTTCAGGTCAGCCAGCTCTTACTGTAACCTAGGCGAAAAGGGAACAAACTCCGGATTCCTGAGGATTAGAAATTCACTGACGGTGGATGCAAGCAAAATTGGGCACCAGGATCCTAAGAAAAGCCTCCCTCACATTACAGTTAAGGACAGATGATGAGATTGAACAGACACAAAACCCCAACACCTCTTTCAGACTAAAGTGCCAAACATCAATGCTAGTTACAGCCCAAAATGATGTGAGTGTTCATCTTCCTTCTGGTAACCACGAAAACTCACTGCAGATCTTGCTCCTGGCCTTTGTGTTGGAACTGAGGGTAAGCCTATTCCTCTCCCATCATAATCTGCCAAACCTCTTCCATTAACAAGATGGGAAAAGGTCAAAGAAGAGAATGCAACGTTTCATTCTGAAAGCCACTAAAACAATATTTGCTTTAATTTCTTCCATATTGCTTTGGGATAATCAAAATTGCACTAAAGCAATTGTTAAGTATGTAACTGGACACATTCACGGCTGCAGAGGGGAGCAGAGCAGTTTAAAGTCCAGCCAAAGAGTCTGTTTTAACACTCTGTTTGTACCTTTCATGTGGAGACACTTCTCAGGATGAATTCCCCCTAAGGAAGTTCATGCCATGGTCTGAGTAACCAAAGAAAAACTGTTTAGCATTCAAAGCAATCTGGGCTTTGTTGAGATTTCCCTTCTGCTTTTACAGTCACTTGTCATTCCATTTAATAAGAGAGAAAACTTTCCTGACCACCTAAATTATGCCACTCAAGATATTAAGGAAAACACACATACCCCAAAGTAAAGGTAAAATTATGCTGCAATCATCAAATCAGCCTTCTCTTCTTTATCCCATCTGTATATTCTCCTTGTAAATGCTCAAGAACTGGCTCGAAAGCCACACGAGCAGCACAGTCCTACCTGCTCGCCACTTCAATTGCTGGCATTTTAATCTCATCAAAGAAGCAGAGCTTTTCTTCCTGCTGTTTTGACTTTGCTGTCTCTCCGTCTTGTCACATTCACTCGTTTTGAATAAGTGCAGAACTTGCATTTACAGAATTTGCAATCTGCGAGATTGTTTAAGTGATTTATCAAATACTTTGATTGAACACTTATTGCTCTTCCAGTTCTGAATCTCATTTAAATTGACTGAGCTTGACATAAGCCTTTAGAGTGAGCACAGAAACGAGTCTGGGCTGTGGCATGGGGGGAATAATGTTCCACCTTCAGCACACAGCACTTCTGCAGCTCACACTGATAAAAATCAGCCTTAAGCAGCACCTCCTGTCTGACAAACCCAGAACACCAATGGTCAGCTTTGACTTTACTAATGATCCAACACAGTGTCTGCAGGTAGGTTTGTCATACACTGCATCAGCATCGCCCAGGCTTCTGAAACAGAAACTCAGTATTATCTGTCCACAGAGCTAAATCCTCCATCACTCTGGTGTGCTCTGCACAGCGACAATGACCATGTTACTTAACTTCCAACACTTTGCACTCACGGACAACATCCAGACCACATTAATGCAGATCTCGAGAGAGCTTTGAAATACTTGCAAAGTTGAAGAGCACTGAATTCTTGTGATCAGATGGATGATGCACTTCTGTGGACACTGAGCAAACTGAGGACAAAGGAGTGGGAAGGTCCACCCAGAAACCTAATGCCCCAACACCAGCAGGGATGCAGCAAAACTCTTCCCATCACATCAGAAACCATCAGCCAAGCATCACTGGAAGGCATCTTTTATAACATGAAAAGCACCTGCAACCACACACTTCCTTTGCATTTACCACTGATTCTATACAAAGTTTGCACCCTGCATAAACTGTAGCACGTTGTTTGAATTTACCCTACTCCAAAGATACTACTCAAGAGATGACACAGCCGAAGCTGCTGGAGGTGGCTCAAGTGACTGCACTGGTCATCACACACTTTCAGGGCGCAGAGGCACAAGCCAGCTCTGACAAGGAGAAGGTTCTTCTTGCAGCTGCTATGAGAAACCCTCAGCTTTGAACGGGTTTCACCCACTGCTGCCCACCAACTGCAGCTCCCATTCACCCCAATCTCCTCCGGCTGTGGCAGGCCCACAGGCTGCCCTCCACAGGTCCACATCCAGAAGCACCACAGCGGTCTGCAGACTTGGCATCCCCTCGGGACAAGTCAACAAACGTTGACTGCCTCTGCTCCTAAGTTTGCTTTTGATTTTCCAGAGCTTTACCCCATCACCTAACAGCTCCTCTCGCCTGTTCAACGCTTGGTGGAGATGCCACTGCAATCCACTGTTAGCATATTAAATTCAGGCAGGAGAGGGGCTTCCCTGCAGCGCCATCATTTAAGGCAGAACAAATCCAGCCTCCAAAGACATTTGCTGTCTGCCACATCACTTTCAATCATAGCTACTCAGACATATAACTTAGAAGAAAAGTATGCAAATACTCTAATAAACCTCTTCAAAAACGACCAGCAGAGGAGGGACAAAGCCAGAGCAGATTTGAAGCACTGTGATTCCGAGGTGACCAGATACAGGCTTCTCATCACTAATAACAAGCACCAAAGATGGAACAAATGAAGAGAGTTTGTTTCAGTTCCTAACACATTAACATTACATGCTCTTGCACCATAACGGTTGTTGAGCCTTTCTTACTAAACCCGTTGTCTTTCAGGCTCATGGCATTTTCAATGCTTCCTCCAAACTCATGTGGGATAATGCACTTCCAAAAAGCAGGCTCTAGGTATGCACATTCTTAAAATCAACCACTCAACACACATCCAAATAAAAGTGAGCTTTCCTACCCATTTTCCCCAAGAAAGGAAGCTCAGAGC
Organism: Forpus xanthops; assembly: GCA_032466535.1. Lineage (NCBI taxonomy): Eukaryota > Metazoa > Chordata > Aves > Psittaciformes > Psittacidae > Forpus > Forpus xanthops. The sequence continues at coordinate 37,119 of JASSUY010051045.1, read as the reverse complement.
CCTTTTATGCATTGTGAATGGCCCACCTAATTTAGACTGAATTATACCCTAACCTTCATTTCCCCTTTACTTCTTTGCTCCATTCAGCAGTTTCTGACTTCAGCTAATTCACTAACAATCCCAGCTGGTCCTTCCCAGCTCCCAGTTCTTTAGCACATTGTCCAAGGAAACTATGTGCTCCCATCTACACTGGTATTCCACTCTCCAATTAACCTACTGCTGAGAGGCTTTACCCCTTTCCACCATCCATTCCTCTGTACATGCATTTGGTTTTAACCTTTTACTTCTTGAACTGAAGTTTGTGAGATCTCTCCCAGGTGAGGTGGTGTTAAACTGCTTTGCAGGATGCGGTGCTGGTTACACAGAGCACACAACACACATCACACATAACCTGCTTGCTCCACAATGCGTTTCAAAGCCAAGTATTAAGACACAGATGTTTAAGATACAAGTAAGCAAATAGCAAAAGGAGCTTCAACACTTGCTGTATGAGAGGCAGATGCTTGTTGCTATTATTGAAGCCATGCAGGGTGAGCGTTTGATCCCTACACAGCAGCACTCCTTGAGACATACAGATGGATTTTCCATTCTCATTATCTAAAAACAATCAACCCCTTTCCCATCACACAATTGTGTCTTGGATGACAATAAAGCGAATGCCTGCACCCAGGCAACCATGTGTCCTTCACTATGAGAGTTTAACCATGTCTGCAGAGGGAACAGTCTTAAACATGTCCGTATCTCACATTTGGCTCACCAATTACTTCAGTACACTGCTTTGTCTAAGCAGGACAAAGCTGAGCTCATCTGCTTGCACAAACAGAATAAACCAGGCTAGAAGCAGTTCTATCTCAGGATCTAGGCCAGAACTTCAACATCTTGAAGTCCCCTATCCAACAACTATGTAATCACAGCAAACATTACTAAACCCCACTCCATCAGACCAGAGACCTGCCTCATCTCTGCTATGGTGAATGCCTGCACATAGCCCCTCCTGATAAAGATGTGTCCTCCTTTTCACTTCAACTACTGCAGTCGTTCCAAACCCTCTCTTCTAGTGCAGATTAAGAGCACATTTTACAGACCTAAACGTCGATGTATGCTTCCCAAGAGCCATTCAGCATTCAGCTTTCTGACACAACGCCAGGCATCTTCTCTCTAGGTAAATGGCACAGGTCTCATTGTTGACAAGATCCCAGATAAAATGAAGATAGTGAGAGTGTAATTGATGGCTATTAAACACCCACCTCCCCCCAGCCCTTCCTTCTTGTACATTTGCTTAGAGCCAAGTGAGCATAATAGCAGCACAGGGCCCAGAAAGTGGTTTTCAGAATCAGGCAGTGAGAAAGTCAATACGGAGCAGTGTGTCCATTTGTTTTGATTTATCTCACTAACTTCAATTGACAGTTAATTCATCAGAGTAGGAAAATGCCAGTCTAGTGAAAACACAACTCATGAAGGAGAGAGAACCGAGTGGAAAACGTCGAGCGGGGATAATACAGGTAATAAATTAAAGGATACAGTATCAGTTTTTTATCACTCGCATTCTGAATTCACTATATTTCTGCTCCTGCCAATTACAGTTTATAGTAAGCAGTAAATTTACGCATGCTGATATATATCAGCACATATATATGTATACATACACACACATTTGCTGATATACATCACACACACAAGGCCTTTAAAAACCAGCAAAGACAGGAAAAGAAATCCCTTTGGCTGCAGTTTCTCAACCTGAACCTTCCAGCAGGAACTCACCACCAAACCCTGTATCAACTGCAGCAAGATGAGGACTTACACCGTGAATGGTGGCTTGGACCTAACCCCACAAAACCAGTACAAAGGCTGAAAATGGGATCTGCAATAGCAGCAGTGGCACAGTGCTGCCCAGAACTTCACGTGGGGCTCTTACCTGGGGACACCATGGGTGCTACCACTGTTACCAGGATGTTGGCTATCCTAGCTTTCTCCTCCCCAAACTCAGATGTTCCAGTTCTTCCTCCTACAACAGTCGCTCAATCCTCTTGGAAGTTCTGCCTGCTCTCCTACATTCTTTCCCTCGTACCTGTTTGTGAGCACCAGCCTGGAGCTCAGCATCACACAGACACAGCTCAGCTTGCTCTTCCCTGGACGCACCAAATTACATGACCACACATTTACATGAATGGAGTGAACCTGCAAATGGGTTTGCCTATCCTTGGTGCTGCTGGGCCACTCAGCAGTAAAACCCAATTCTGCTCCAAAGCAGAGACAATTCGACATGGATCTGAACGTCCTGGCTTGTTTTAATCAAGCTTTATGCTTATCAAAACCCAACACAGCTGCAGTGGTCTATAAGAAATTATCTTCCTTCTCTCCATTTCCCAGGAAACCGGAAAAGAGCCAAAAATCATCCATCCCGTTTAAAGTATGTGCGTTTTGCCTCGCCAACTCTCCTTTATCTCCTTTCACACTGCTGAAATTCATTTTGGAGATGATATAGGCACTTATGAACAGCAAAAGATAACTTCTGAGTTGAAGTGTCTGTAAATCACTACTTGGGACAATACTTTAGTTAGTACTGAAGAGATACACACACTTCTTGTTTGAATGCAAGTAAACAGATAAGGTGCAAGCTTCATAACAGTGCAGTCAGTCCCCGTGCATTGCTAAGCTTTCTCAATAAGAGATTAAACACAACCACTGCTGGGAGCAAAGTAAGGATCCCATCAGCTCCAACCCCCCCAGAGCTCCCAATACTGGCTACGAGGCTGCAAGGGCACAAACATGGGCTGGCAATGCAGAAGATGCAAAGAAATCACAGCCTGAACCTTCACAGTCCTCTCAAGGTTTAGGACAGTTTAGATGGCTCTGATCTGATCCCAAACTATTGCTTTGCCCTGTGGCTCATTTGCCCAGTTCCATCCGTTGCCTCTCCCATCTTCTTCACCAACCCCCTGAAACATCCCAAAAACACACCCATTCAAATAACCTACCAAAGGTGCAAACCCTGTTGGTGTTACAGCTTTATACGGAGACACTCCTGCCCCTTGCATGGCCCAGCCATCTGCTGTCAGCCTTTGCGCTTCCTCAACTGACAGTAGAAGACACTCATACAGTAATACAGCACAAGTAGTAACCACCACTACCAATAGCAAGGCCTAAGTCACTGGAGCTGCATTTAATTCTTCCCTTGCAAAAGCTTCCAACTGAACTCCGAGTTATCCACCACAATGGCTCCAGTTCTACAGACAAGGGCTCCCCCAATCATCTGAGCAGGCTGTGATTTAACAGGAATGCTTCAAAGTTGTTAAAAACCATTTCTTTGTTACATGAAAGATGAAGAGAGCTGAAAGGTAAAAGCACCAAAAAGATAACTGATGTCTAATGGTATTAGGGGTGGAATTACCCAGTTCCACCAAGGCCAACAGCAGCTGCCTGCGTGGTAAGGCAGGATGTTCACCCAAACTATAGCTGGCAAATCTCCCCTCCTTCAAGAGACAAGCAGCTATTCCCCTCCTCACAGTGAGTCCTTCGGACTACGGCTGTTGCCAGCTAAAAGTGGATCCTTTATTTCATATCAAGCCCTTTGACACTTGTCAAGTTCACTTGAAAAGTATTTCAGCTCTTGCGGCACTAAAACCGCTCTGCTGCACAGAACTACCTTCAGCACACACACATGTAAATCAACACATTGGGTTCAGTCTGCGAGAACCGCTGGTTAACAGCCCTGAAAAGCTGGAGCCCGTCTTGCTGCGAGGCAGATCCAGGCACATCCCATGCCTCATCCCTGCATCCCGCAGGGACAGGCTGGACAACCATCACCGAGCCCCTGTGTAACAGCAGCATAGCCAGGGACCTCCTCACAGCTCAGACCTACCACTTCCTGACTTCAAGGAGGTTTATCCAGCTCCCCACATCACTCTTCCAAACATTTGGCTTTGGTGTTCCCCCCCCTTCCCTTACTCCAAGTTTAAGGCAGTTCACCACTTACGGTCATTTACAGCTTACATCTCAGTAAATCCAGAAGGTGTCTGATGAAAAAGAGGGACTAGCCAAGCATCTTAATCCCCCTGTTCATTCATGCTCTCTATAATGTTCTTTCAGGCCTCTGCTGAGAGACTAGGCTGAAATGAAGGCTGATAAATTAGTCTGGAGGGAAACAAGGCAGATTCTGCTTGTAAAAGGTCATTCCAACTTTGTTCTGGGTGAGGGTTTATCTTGACTGCAGCTGCGACAGACAATGGCCGGGGCCTAAACGGCAGAAATCCTAGCTCTGCTCATGAAATTACTGTGCTGATAAGGCAGAATGGACTTCAGTGAGATCTAAATGGGAAAAGGGAGGTGGGGGACAAGGGTGAAATGTAGGTATTTTTGAACATGATTGAACAGGGATGACACAATGAGATGTACAATTAAAGCAAGGACTTGCCCCGGCGTTATCTGAAAGTGAAGAAACATAGTGCTCGCTAATCAGATCCAAAGGAAGAAAATACCCACTTCTGTGTGCTGAACAAACCGCCTCGGCACAAGCGCAGGCACCAGTGGGCTCAACACTGCAGTTTCTAGACCAGAAAAGGAATAAAACACATTAAATACAAAGGTGGCTCTTAAACATCAGAGCTTTGGACTATAGCAGCATTTTACCCCACACAACACTGCCTCCAGGGCACAGTGGGGATTCACTTCACTGGCACCGTGCTGCCAAGAGCAGCCTCTGCTTTTCCGGGCCAAAGAGAGTAAGTTCTGATGTGTACACAGGGAAAGGCCTCTCCCTTATTTACACATCCCACTTGAAGGTGCATGGCCCCGATCAGTGCAAACACATTAAATGGTCAGTGTACTGGCACCCATCTGGAACCTCACTGCACCAACCAGATCCCAGTGCTGTGCCTCAGACCATCCCGTTATCCCTTTGCTTTCGGAGAGGACAGAGAGAAGCAGGAAAGGGAGAGAGATGCACAAAGAAGTGGAGGTGGTCATTTTACGAGGATGCTTCCCAAAGCAGCTGACCATAGCCACAGCCTGAGAAACAAAGCACACGGGTACTAATAAGATTCCCTATGTGTGGAAGTGCTCCTTCCACTCTATGCTTCCCCACTTTCCTGACCACCAGACCTCCTGCACATGGGCTCCTTCCACTAAGGCTTCTAAAGGTGACTCAAGCTTAGCTTCACACCTTCCTTGGATAAACAGCCCATGCTTTTCAAGGTAGTAAACTCTGAGTACAAGGATTCTCTCCTTTTGAACAGTCCCAGTGCTTCAGTGTGATGCAATACGCAAAAAGAGGAAAGGATGAGTAATTAAGTGGTACGTTAATAACCAAAGAACAAGGACCCACCTATGTCCTACTTCAGAAAGAGTGACAGACCCACTTCCCATTTTCACCTCCCCATACAACAACATAACTCCCTCATCTCCAGTGCCAGATGGGAAGCAACTGAGGCACCAAGATGCATAAAGTGCTGAATTGCACAAAGTAGGAATCGTCACGTTTCATTCTCCACATGCTCTATATATGCTATGGGAAGAGGAGGACGGTGCCCAATTATGCAGAGAACGTGATTTCCCTAGAAGTGATTAACATGACATTTTCACCTGAAATTTCACTTTTGTTACCTTTGTATTGTACAGATTGAGGTGAAGGAACGGAATTTACAACTTTCAGACTTCATGAGTAACCAGGAACTCAAACAAGGTTCACTGAAAGGTTTGCCCATGGCACAAGCCTTGGAGCTTAAACACAGCTCTAACTATTTAAGCCTTGACTCCAAGTGGCATAATGACTTCCCCAATGTCTTAGCACAAGGTTACTTGAACTCAGGGGCTAGAGATAAGATACACAGAAGAACGACACTGGAAAACAAAGGGCTGAACACCCGAAACACAGAGTACAGTACAAGTGTGAGCAGCCTACCTGTAAGCAGAAAGGTTGAGCAGCTCTGACCTCAGCTGCTGACTCCCAAGCTCACCAGAGAACATGGGGACACTCCTGCACTGCCAGCTTGTGCTGGAGCCCTCACTACCATCCCATCACATGTACTAGTGAACAGCCTAAGAACTGTCATCTCAACAGCAAACACATCCCCATCGCCATACAGGGGCAGCCCAGGAACTGCAAAGCAAGTTATTTCCCACTGCTTCCACCTTTCAAGACTGCAATCAAGAGCTCACAGAGAGGGCCTCCCTTAAAGCCCCCCACATATTTACAGTTTAACTTATTGATCACCTCCTTTACAAAAGCCTCTGTGTTCCACCGCTCCATCAGGCAGGCTTTTCTGGGAAGGCACAAAATAAAGATTGGATTCCTGTGCAGGTCAACATTCCAGGGAAAGAAGCAATGCCCTGTATTCTGCAAGGCCTTCCACAACAAAACGAGCTATTTTTCAAACCCTGTGGTCACCACGGAGCTTTCTGTGGGGTTTTCTTTTCCCCCCTTTCCCCTTGCCCCCTTTCAGCTGGATGACAAACGCTGCTCCAGAAGTTGGGATTCATGGATGTCTCTCCAGGACGAAAAGAAAATATTTATTTCCTTTTTCTGCTTGTGAATCAGAACCTTCTATTTAAAGAAAGTGCCCTCTGCCGGATTGCTCATGAGTTATTACCCCTTATGGAAATAAAGGGGAACTATCAGGAGGTATTCTTAGTCATTCCCTTCCCCTGTCTCTTCTGGCTGTTTTTTGTCTTAATTCCTTATATACCCATGTTTTAGAGACGTGCCTAAGATAGAGCAGGAGATCTTGGCATTCCTGGGCCTAAAAAAGACTTCTTCTTTTAACCCTGACATTAAAGCATTTGATGAAGCATCAAAAACCCATACAAATCTCTGCTGCTTCACTTGGATGTCAAAAGGTGCATTTTTCATTCCTAGCCAGGGTTGAAATCAATAAATTACCCCCCCCAATGGATGTAGTTGTAGTGAATGGGACTTTGCCTTTGATACAATAAGCAGCTTCCCCTGATCCCTCCCCTGCTTTACCTTTGTTGCTTCTTTTCTGAATCAAAAGCCAGTAGCATGGGCCTACTGACGTGTTTCCAACACCAGGCATAGGACTGACAGACCTGGAAGCTGCCACCTCCCCTTCCCCATGATGGTCCCTGACACCAGAACAAAGCCACATACCATGGAGAAAGTGCCAAGTGTTGATGCCCTCACCACCGTTGTGCTGTGGAAAGGGGACAGCAGCCACCATGTACAAAGCTGAGCAACTTTACCGGCCCATAAACACAGAGTATTTAGAACACTCCGGGGTCCGTGAGTTCTTTTCCCTCTTTCAGAGTACTTTTTTTCTCGGTTAAGTGCCAGGTTTCAGTCTAAAGCAAAGTCTATGTGGAGTGTTATACCAGAGGTATATACAGCCTCTGACTGCTGGGGGCTCGGGGCACACCAGGGACGCCCCAGAGCGCTCTCAGGTTCTGCTCACCTTATGAACCCACAGATCCTTTCTCTCTCAGAATTATTCCAGCCAAGCAAAACTGAGGAACTGTGGAGTAACGTCGCATGGGAAACGTTTCCTGCTTAGGTAACATGCTCCAGCTCGGGAACGGCCATGCACACCATTCCTCAGCCCCTTCCAGGACTGCTCATCCCCTGCAAGAGCATTAGATGTGGTTTGGAAACAGCAGCTCATAAGCTCTTTCTCCCGAGCGACAGAGGCTGTTCTAGTAACATTCCCCTCCTGCCAAAGGGAAAGGCAGAGGCCAGAGAAAAGGAATGAATCGGAAGACACATGAAGAGAAGCTACAGGGAAATATCATCACATCCTTGCACTCAGAGTTGAAAGAGCATCAGCAAAAGATGAGTGCAAACAGGGCTGGGGATTTCCTTGCTCATTTAGAAGACTTACATCTTTTAGCATCTATTGTTAAGAAACAGGACAGCCAAGAACACGCTACTTTAAAACACTGAATCAGCTTTTAAAGTGAAACGAGGGAATGTGGGCTGTGTGTTCTTTTAACTGGGAAGCATGACAAAAGCAGAACAGGCAGAAGAATGCTCAGTCTCATTCCTACTACTTTTTAGGCTTGAGGAAACACAGGATCATCCTTCTCTCAGCAACCAAGACCCACTGCGCGAAGTAAATTTTCCTTGGTACTTTTGAGTCTAAAATCAAACAAACCAATCCCAGAATCTCTCCCCTTGCCCCCAGTTTAAATATCCCATTTCTTGGGAATGGGGACATTGAACTGCTCTGAATCACTCTCACTTATAGCCGACTTTTCCACCGGCACAGCTGGGAAGCCAGGAACGCCTGCTGCATCCTTAGCTGCTGGCTCTTATTTTTCCACAGTTGTTTGTCTTTCATGGGACCGCTCCTATCTTCACCCAAAAGTATTAAATCAAAGCAGTGATTTTCCCCGTGCGAAGCAGCAGCCTTCCCTCACACCTCAGTCCAACACTTCAGCAAATCATCTCTCCTAAAATACAAAGGAATTAATAACTATATTTTATTAATGGCATTTACCCTGTGAAGCAGACTGAACTAAAAGCTTAATTCCAAATTCCCTAGAATCCAGCTGCTAGATTTCCCTCTGGGATGCGATTCCCATTCTTCTCTCAATTAGTAAAATCAACTGTGCTATGACAAACATCATTATTTACTCAACAAAGTGATCAAAATCATTACTGATTCCTTTTTCTCTTTAGGTCCCTGAGGCAGTAAAGGGAAAAGACACTGTGATTTATTTGGGGGCTCCGGATGGTGCGTTCTGTGTCAGCAGGCAAGGAAGTAATAGGATCAGGAGAGCAGAACTGCAATCATGACACTAAATAATCACAAGGCTTTAGGTTTGGGTGGTGTCTTTTAGGGGAAAAAAGGTGGATAAACATGAGGAGCACTGCAGTGCCAGGAGTGAGGCACAGAGGGAAAACCCACTCCACCGTCCTATACAGCCCCTCAGTGAATCAGCTCCGGAACACCGACACATCTCATTCCTTTTCATGAGATGAGCATGAATCACTCCCTGCCACCCCCCGGTAAAACCCTTCGATAATGAGTGCGGTTTAATAGAAAGAGTATTTTTAAATACCTATTCTACAAAGCCAATGGTGGAGGAAAAACACATGAAGAACCAGGACAGTGAAAGACTTGTGCTCAAGCAGGACGTGCATCCAGGCAGGGCGATCCTCCTGTCTGGCTAACAGGAAAAGCATCTATTACACATCTCTTTCTTTGAAGATATGGCAAGTCAGACACAGCATTCCCTATTCCCTGAGACGGTTTAGGCTGTGAGGGGAAATAACAAGCAAAGCCAAAAGCTTCAGCAAATCACATTCTTCTCCCACCTCCTGGAGCTCAATGTCTTACATCGGAGCCAGGTCTGGATCAAACAATTCAGATGGAAAAAGAGCTGGCCCCTACCTCCAAACTGCAGCCGTGTTTCATAAGGACTTCAGAGCAATACACTTAACTGCTTTGTGTCATTCTGATCTTCACAAACCTGCTCTGACTGAGGTCTGAAAAGAGAAGGCAGCTTCTATGCCTTCAGTAGAAGAGAGAACTCCATTTTCAACCCAAAGCCCTTAACAGCACATTCTCCAGCCCCTTCCAAATGTTTGGGGTGCTTTTGATTGTTGGCTTTGTAATTACAGAAGCCGGAAGAAACAGATCTAAACTGGAGGTGCAAACGGAAGCCTTCTGAAATTGGTGTTGTGTTTTAAGACACTGAATTATCAAGCTTAAGCTTTAACTGCAAAAAGCCACGAACAGCAATAAACACACGATTCCTGCACACCTCCCCACAGGCTCCTCCAGCACAGTTCCACTTGCTGCACTACCCATAGCAGACAGGCACAAAGACGTGGCCCCTTCAATGGCATAAAGAACAGTTTCTAACAAAACTGAGATGTTGCTTAAGCTCTCAGGCAGAAGCTGTTCCCTGTGAGGGTGCTGAGCGCTGGCACAGGGTGCCCAGAGAAGCTGTGGCTGCCCCATCCCTGCAGTGCTCAAGGCCAGGTTGGACACAGGACTTGGAGCAACTGCTCTATGGAAGGTGTCCCTGCCCGCAGCAGGGACTGGAATGGAATGAGCTCCAAGGTCCCTTCCAACCCAAACTGGGCTGGGATTCTATGGAACTCCTCCCCTCCTCTTCCCTCACTGCCCATGGTCGGTCTACTCAATTCTACTAACAGAGGACAGAAACGCAACCCCAGTACGATTTCCTCACACAAGCAGCATCATACGGAGCTGCCCAGAACACCTCCTTAAGGCTTTTCCAACCTCACACTCAAAGGAGACAGCTCAGAAACCAGCAGGGATGCAGACAGTATTTATCACATGAATTCCCGTTCAGCACAAGATGGTATCCATGTATGTTGTTTCCAAGTAAAATGACAAAGTACTGAGTGACTGAGAACAGGTTTCTACATTGCCTTTAAACACAGTGCGCAGTGGAAGACTTCAGCAGGTGTATGTGAGTACAAGGGAAGTCAGTGAAGAGAGCGGCAGGGTGGGCCTAAGACAGCATCTGAGGACATCCGATGGAGGACAAACGGTCCTTCCATTCAGGTAAGGAATGTACCTGCCAAACCTGAGGACAAAGGAACGCTGCTGCAATGGGAGCAGTACCCAGAGAGTTTGTCCAATGACACTACAAAAATAAGCAGTATCACAAAGTCAACGTGGAGTGAAGTGAACAGATAGGGCTTCTATCAGGGCTGGCATTCAGGGCAGTGGATATGGGGAATGGCTCTTAAAACACGAATGGAAATACAGACTCCTATCAGAAACATAAAAAAGGACAAAGTTTTGCCAAGGTCATAGAAGAAAAATAGATTTGCATTACTCAAATTCAATCTGACTTCTAGCAGCCTGGGCTGCAAAACTCAGGCTTTACAACAACACAGCACCAACAATGCCACCTACAAGAAGAGAATTCACCTTTCTGTAGGAGCCACTTCCACACCGAGGGCCTACAAATAACCAATACTGCCCATTCCCACAGGAGAACTGTGCTAGCTCCAGAGACACCTTAAAGTGACCGATACGAGAGGAAAGCTCAAGCTGCCTCATGCCTGTATCCTCCCCACAACAGCCATCTATTTCCAGTATATTAACAGGAATATAGAACTCCAGCATATAACAGCTCTTGGTGAAAAATGCCCTTCACATTTCTTTATCTCTGCTGCAGAACAAGAACTCCAGAACATCTGAGGTGTTAATGGGTACATGCTACTCTCTATGGGCAGTTAATAACAGAAGCACAGCTAACACAGACGGGAAGTCAAAGGTAACACACCCAACTACAGAACATGATGCGACTCATCAGATTCCTTCACTGTGACAAGTCCTGAACACAGCCTGAAAATGACCAGCTCCTTAAGAAGTGACCCAACAGCATTTAAAACCCTTCCAGACGGGGCTGGAGCAGCACCTGCAGCCCAAGAAGCTATCTGAGAAAGGATTTCTGCTGCTTTGTAAACACCGCATGTAATGGGGGCTGCAAAGTAACGCAGGGAAATAATGGCATTAGCAAAGTCACTGCTTCTGTCCTCAGGCACTCAGGGCTCAGTCTCGCTTTATGAACAGTTTGCACAGAAGACAAATGAATGTGATTGTCACATTCAAGGCGCTTACCTCCCATCCAAAGTTTGTTTCCTTTAATGTGCTCCTCTGTACTGCCATATAGGGTCCAAATCTTTCCCCAACTTCAATCTTCTTTTTGGCCCAAATCCCTAGCCCTGCCCCTGGAATCGAAGATTCTCTGAGTTCAAAATCTGGTGGGATTGGAATGTCATCAGGAATGTAGACGGGAGCTTCATAAGGTGAGCCCTCCTTGGGAGTGAAGTCCTCACTGGTGGGAAAGGGTGATGGAGGTCCGACAGGAATGGGGGACATAATACTGTCCTCTGTTTCCTCCTCTGCGCTTTCGCCAGCAAGGAGATCAGGGTCGGTCTCGTACATATTATTTACAATCTCGCTGTCACCTAAAGGGGAAACAGCAGAACAAAACACACTGAAATACTCACGTGAACATTTGTTAATCTCTTCCTGGGACAACGTTTCACAAAGCCGAGCTCGCACGCTTTAAGGGTATCCCTCACCTACAGGACTCAGGATGGAGGTGAGAGCCTTCAGGCTGGCGGCACAACCTGCTCTGCAGCTGAAGGATGAGATGGAAGCTAACCGCTGGCCTGCCACGCTACACGGCACGGGGCTACCGCAGCCGATGGCTTTGAGTAAAGGAAAGAGAGAAGAAGACATGGAGGAGCTGCTCCAGGTTCCCTGGAACCGGTTTAAACTGGCTCAGTATATTTGGTAGAGAAAATAAGGAGTAATTAAGGTAAAACCTGACTTAAGAACCGTTTGCCCAGTGTTTGAGTTCCCGGAGGTCAAGGCATCGCACAACAGGAGCTGGGGCTGGTAGCATCACTAGTTTGCAATACTCCTTTAAGACTACCATGTCCTCCAGTGAGCACTTCCAGCTACCACAGCACAGACATTGTCCCAGTGAACTCCACAGGCCGAGGACCTCATCTGCAATCACCACAGGGGTCAAAGAGAAAGCTCTGGGAAAGCTGCACACCTTCTGCTCCTCACGACACCTCAAACCAGAAAGAAGCAGATGAACCCCAGCAAAACCAAAAGGTAATTCTCCATCAGGAAGTGGCGATGAGCTGGAAGCGTCTTTCAACAGACCCCAGCACTTCATAACATGAAGTTTTACTGTGAAGTCACCAGAGCCCTGGTAGATAAAGAGGAATTCAGGGTAGATAAACTGAGAACCAGGCCTTCAGCTGCCCCACGCTAACAGAAACACAGAGTTCTGAAGGGCCTTTCTCTGGACGTGGCCTGTCTCACCTCCGGATGCGAAGGCATCCCTGCTGACCAGGTCCTACAGAACCCACCTCCAACCATGTCAAATGCCAGTGGGAACATGAAACAAGCTCGAGAAGCACATTACACAATCGTATCTGAACATGCTAAAGTGAAAAGGGGGAGAACAAGCCCAAGTCCAAGGCAGCCTGAAATGCAGAAGAGAGAGGAAGCTGAAGAGTGCGGTAGACTCAGAGGGTAATAATGTTTGGGGACTTTTCCAAGAGGAGTCATTTGCTAAGCTGCAACATTCATATGTAATGAAAACTGAGCTTTTTTCATCCAAAAAGGAAAAAAAAAGGGGGGGGGGGGGAAGGGAAACAGAAGAAGGGGAAAAGAAAACCACATTTGTCATACAATACAAGTAGTTGAAGTATTTTGGGAACAGATTTGCCATCTCTCAATTAAACATGAGGCAGCATGACTGTGCTTTCATTGCACAGTAGTTTCCACTATGATAACAAGTCCAACAACCGCCTCTTTGTGGGCCCTGCAGCAGCGAGCGGACTCCCACAGTGCATGTTAATGCCTGACCCTGATGTCATGGGGGAAGCAGCACCCAACCAAACCTGGAGCTCGCACTGCCCGTGTGTGGCACCTCCTGCTGCCAAACAGGGACCCCAGGAGCAGGGCCGAGCTCTGCCCGAGCTGTCCGCACCACACACAGCTCAGAACACATCTGTGCGCAAGGCATCCCTCCTCCAGGCTTCATTTTCCTTATGCCCTGTAAAGGTTTGCCTGAGTTCACACTAAGGACCCGGTGGCAGACTTGACTGAGGAGGAGGACTTGGGTTCTTGGGCAGCATCTCCCTGCTCCAGCTTGCACAGCAGTGCAGGAGCTGCCTGCTCCAGCACACATCGGTTTTCCCTGGGAAGAAGCACAGCCCTCCCTACCCAAACGGTGCCAGAAAGCTCTCGGAAGCACGATCTGCTCCACAGCCCTAAGCTCCTTGTGGCTGCCGTAAATGTTTTCTCTCTCAGTATTAGCAAGTCAAATGATTTTGTACTCTATGATTAGCCTCTCCTGCGCTTAAGGAACAGGAATTCCAACTGAGAGGAAAAGCAAGACCAGGTTCACTGGAGCGTGACCTGGGGGAATTTCTGAAGGAGACAAGAACAGAGGCACCTCGCTACTGAACACTGCAGATGCCATTCCCCCGACGGACAACTGGGCCAGCTCTGATTAGATTCTAATGGGAAGCTGAACCCGCACCAGACCGACCTCACAGGTAATCTCCTTCTGCCCTTCCAGTGGCTAAAATCAGTCACCAGGGACTGACAACGGATGTAAAACAACAGCAAGACAGAACATCTTCAGGTAACTGATACAAGACATGCCCCGTACGGCATCTGTGCCAGCAGAATCACCAAATGCATATGCACCCATACATATGTGCACATGGTGGGTTTGTCACCCACACAAACATTCAGATCAATGCCTTTTACCCAGCGGAAGGTGTCCCTGCCTGTGGCAGGGCGTTGGGTGCAGATGAGCTTTAAATCCCTTCCAAGCCAAACCAGTCTGATTCTATGACAGTATTTATTAGCAGAGCCGTTCTTGTAACCAGAGGTAACACAAGTGGTTAAAAGCTCACAGAACATCTTGCTGTTCAGGAACAACCTCCAGTGCTGCCGAGCTCCATCACAAGTCTGCTGGCTGCTCTCAGAGAGCTCTGTGTGGATGTGGCCATTCTCTGGTGACAACCATGCTGTCCTACATCTGCCCCTCTCCTAACAGCAAGCACTGCAACGCTCTGGAATGTCTGCTTATGTGAAAAGCAGTGCAGAAATACAACTTGACCTTATTGTTATTGTCATGAAACTAAAATTAGTCCTTCAAAGCTCACTAGGAAAAGCACTCGGTAAAAAGACCCATTGAAAAGTTGCTTCCACAGATAATCAGATATGGGCTTAGGCTTAAAATCTGTGTGACACCAATGAGGTTCTGGTAACAATGAGAGTGATGCTTTAGTACTGGTGAGAGACCTCATGAATAACCTATTTAGCAGCTGCAATAAAGGAAAAAGAAAGTTTGATGTTAAAGGAAATGGTGGTAGAAGAAACATGATGTGAGATTCGGGGGGGGGTAAGTTTTGTATTTAGTCTTTAAGATGTTCATTAGTACTATACGAAATCCTGCTAAGGCAATGTCCCCCATCCACAATGACTAAATGAAATGGTTAAGTGAAAGGACTGAACGTCACCTCCACACAGACATCCCAAAGAGCATCTGACTCCAGGAAGGCTCCAGCAGCCTAATTCAGCTCAGAGTGCAGATACATCAAGCAAGTACTAGTTTAACCACCACCACCAACTGACTGGCTTCATTGCCTCTGAATGCAGTGCTGCCCATCTACAGTTTAGTGCAGGTAAGTTATGGGTACCCGTCCTGCACCCTGTACTCCATATGGAATTCTGCTTGCACCATCCTGAGCCAGGCAGAAAGCTCACAGCCAGGCACGGCCATGGCTCAGAAGACCCACCTATAAATCACAAAGGACACCAGAAAGCACGGAACAGCACCCACCAGCAGTGACTTCAGACCAGTGAATGATCCTAGTGATCAGATTGCCACCTGATGGCCACAGCTGAAATACAATAGGAAATCAGAAACCCGGCCCCTTCCTGGGCTCCATCTGCCCCACATCGGTTACCAAGCCCTTTGCAGCACCGGGAGCAGGCTCACAGGCTTCAGGAGGCAGCAAAACAGAGAAGTGAAGGCACCCAACAGAACCCTCAGTGGGGCTCCACTATTCAGTTCATCCAGTTACTACTGGTGAATATAACCAAGTGCTGGCAGGACAGGCCACCTCCAAAGGCACGTGTCTCTCAACACACTGGTAACACCCTTCCCTCAATGGTATTAGTAACACTTGACAGGGTTTGTAGCTGTAAGCCAAAGACCCCAAATTCAGTGTGAGACCATCTAGGGAATATTTGGGTTTCTTTCTGGCAGAAAGGATGCAAATCTGCACCCAACCTGTGGTGACAGGAATCACTGCTCTTCCATTAAGGATGGGGCTGAAGTGCTAAACGCTTCACAGCCATACAAAAACAGTTTTTCCTCCCTCCATAGACATTATTAAATCCAGCAGCAATGGTTGCAGAGAAAGGACAATAAGGAACAAGTTACGGAGGATTCCTGAGCGTGTCACACGATTCCTTCCTCCCATCCATTGCAAGACCCCATCTCCTCCACCTGAGCTGTCCTGGTAAGTACCAACAGCATCACTGGTGGATGCTGGCTGGAAAGCAGCGCGTTCAGCAGCCCAAACAGGAACTGCAGAGAGCAGCACCCCCCAGGCATGGGGGCCAATGCTGCACACACTGCTCACCCTGCGGAGCCAGGCTGGCAATGGTGCTTCACACAGCTCCACTGCCGCGGGAGCAGAGGTAAAGGCAGCGTCAGGTGAACGCTCAAAACGCCTTTCTCCTCTTCCGCTCATTCATGCACACCCTTCGCCTCGGCACGGGTTACAGCTGGGAAAAGGCTCCGTGCAGTAAGTGTGCAGGGAGGGACGGGCTCACAATGGGACGTGGCTCTGCCAACATGCTGCTGTGCCAGAGGAGTGCGGCACGATCTGCTCTGACCCTCGACGGGTCACACTGCCAGCGCAACCCTCCACTTGTGTTTAACTTGCTGCGACTGTGCCTCGCCGTTCCTCCATGGATGCTGAACACACCCGCAATATCCAGCCTGAAACTGTGCTTTAATTCCCTTTCAGTTGCTGATGATTCATACACACCCATCCCCAAATCCTGGGCCTTGAGGAACAGATGACAGTAATACACAAAGCACATCAGATGGCTTTCTCAGTCAAGTAAGCCTGTTTCTTCTGTAGAACATACCCAAAGGCTTTCACAGGCTCCCTGACTGTTACCTGAAAGCCTCCCCAAACCCTACAGTTGTTAACTGCCAAACAAAATGGTTCTAGGGAAGAGCCGGTGCTCCATACTCCCTGCTCACACAGCTACGACAGGCACAAGGCACTGGCTTTGCTCTGAAAACCAAGCAGTCAAATCCCACCGAATAGGTGTGCATGGAAAACTCAACACTGCTATCCCCAACTCAAATACATCCAGGAGAGACCTGAGCCGATGCCATCACGAACCCTTCTCGGCTCCAGGGGACGTCCCTCTGCCTGCAGCCTGCATTTCCCCTCAGCCCCTGGGGCTCTGCTGTCCTTCCACACTGTGAAGCACAGGATTTCAGCAATCCTCAAGAAGCAACAGGCGCTGATTTTGTCACCAGGGCCCTGCAAACAGCGCTCAGGTATGTGACAAACCCACACTGCCGCCACCAGCCCCAAACCCTCACATCTGCAGCACTGCTCACGGAAGGCTTCACTTGGACAAGAAACTGAACCCAGAGAGATGCAGTTGAACACATCTCCAGCAGAGACCAAGCTGTGCGACCCTCGCACAACAGGGAACTTCACAGTACTGCTGTGCTGGAGTGTCCCCATCTCACACCCGAATTATCCATCCTGGAACCCGGGGTTTAAGGACATATTCCACAGAACCCCCACAAACCTCTGTATGGTGCAGAACTGCTGCAGAACGCATTAAAAACCAGTTTAGTCCCAGAGAACACCAAAAACTGCAGAGTTATTCAGAGATGGAGACAGTGAGGAATGAGTGAGAAGATGAGATGGGAGGAGAAGGAAAAGGACTGTGATAGCTAAACATGCACAAACCTAACACCCTCTCCATGTTTATCATGTGTATTCCTTTTCTAGTTCCACATTCTTGGCCTGCCTTCTCCCGGTTGTAACTACAGCTCTCAAAGCAAAGTCCTTCTATTGAAAGGAAACAGAAACCACCTTACACCAGAGCGAGCGGTGAGCACAGATAACGCCTCACTGCGGAGCAGGAGACTTTTCCACATGGACTATTTGCTGAGCACCCTAAAAACCCAGCTGCTCCCGAACGTGAATGTAAGAACGCGTCTGAAGAATTAAAGTGCCTTTGGTTTTAGAATAAAGCTTGAAACAGCATTTCAGTGCGTTTTCCTCTAGTAAAACCAGCAGGGAAAGTGCCCAAATTGCCCTCCCCTATACAGCAGTGCTGTATTTCCAGTAGAAGTCAGGTTCAACCAGGCAGCAGAACCAATTCCGCATAGGATCCTCTCAGGATCAAACTCCTCAGAGAATGCTCCTGTCCAAAACGACGCTTCACCTGATGCCCCTGCGCTCCGCAGTTTGGTTTGGGCTTGAATTCAGATGACACTGCTACAAATTGCACTGTCTTCAACACATGAATGCAGCGTCTGTCTGGATGCAGGACACAAAGTGGGCTCTTGGAGGCAAAAAAACCCTCTATTGTCAGATTATTAAAGCCACTGGAAAATATATTAGCCTTTGGGATTTCTGCCTCTGAACTATTTACAACATAATAGCTCCAATGAAGCGTCACAAGAAATGTACAGTGTATTACACAGAGTTGTAACAAACATTTGTGAAGAATCTATAGAAATAAAGCCACAAAGAAATGGGGAGGGAGAGATGAAAGCCTAAAGAAAATGCTTCAATTTGGAAAGAAAAATCATCATTGCTTCTCGCTGGTTTGCTTATGGTGGGGTTTTTTTTTTTGCTATAAAATCCCTCCCTTTAAAAATCTGTAAAACAACAGAAACGGTCCAATTCTGCAGAAATATCCTTGCTGGAAAGTGGAACTTTATAAATGAGCGCGAGATGAATTCGCCGGTAAGAGAAACGCTTCCTATTCAGAATACAGAAACCCACGCAGGCAGACTGGCTCTCCAAAACCTAACAAACGGTGCTGGATGTTTCTCTCAGTCCTGGATGTCAAACCATAGAACGAGAATAAAGCATTTGCAAGTCTCCAAAAGGAGACCTCGCAATTGGAATTCACATCTTTGCCAAGCAAAAGCTTTGCGGCTGTTGTCACCGTCTCATTGTCATTCCACTCACTGTGGGTTCCCCAGGGTCCAGAACAGGAGTCCCGGCGTTATTAACATAGCAGATTAATGGCGGTGGGAAAAGACATTTTCACAAACATGCTAAATATTAATATTAATCGATAACAATTTCTGTTTCCTAACATGAGCCACACAAACATACCCCAGGCACGGCCAGAGGAGGGAGGGCAGGGAAGGAAGGGGACGGTGTCAACAGACTACAGAATGAAAGGGAATCAGTGAATCAATGCAGGGCAGAGGAGTGAGCCGTGAGGTGGGTGTCAAAAGCAGAGCTCTGTTTTCAGAGGCACAGGGGCACATTTTAATGCCACAAGATCAGTTGGATTTTCCATCCCCGGCCAAACGCAGCTCCAGCACCGCTCACCAATTCGATGCCACTTTGAGAACAGCAGAGCAGGAAGAGGGAAAAACTCCTCTCCCTGTTTCTATCACCCTCTGCAACGCTGCACTCTGCACGCTGTATTTTCTCTAACACAACACTACATGGGTGTTTGTTAACTGCAGATGTGCACAAATTCACCCAAGTCCTGGATTTGCATCTCAAGCTCTTTCCTACCACCGACCTCTCCTATTCCAAAGCCGGTCCATAAAACCTGTTGCATTTTTGCTGGTGGATTAGCCCACGGGTTTGAAACTCAGGCTTCGAAAGCCTCGCTCATTCTCTCACACTTTTTGATTGTGAGCAGCAGAAGCAGCACACACAGCCCCATTGCTAAAGGGCTCCCGAATCACCCACCCCATGCTGTCCGGGGGGGTTAGCCCAAATCAGGGCATTTCAGCTCACAGGCTCTCAGCAGAACACAAACCCCTTCGGTCACTGAGCTCCGTGATGGAGCTCTTCATCCCCCAATTCAAACACAGCTCTGCAGCAACTTCAGTGCGACCCAAGAAGGTTTTTCCCAGCCCTGAAACCAAGTGAAGATCCATAGGAAAATGCCTCTTTGTAGCGAGGAGGCTGCCCGGGTCCTGCCCGAACAAAAGGGGTCACACACGAGGCTGGAACTTTTCATGCTGGAGGCTTTACACGACTGCATCAAGGGGCACGCTGCAGGGACACACACACTGCCACTGCGCGCGGATGACAGCAGAGCTGATCACCGCATCAGAGGACAGATGAGGATGCAGCACTGCACCACCACTGCTCCCGAGCTCCTCCGGGATGCTCCTGCCTCCATGCACCAGGCTCTGGGCTGGGCTGCCCGGACCCAGGCACCACCGAATTCCAAGGTTTGGGGGGTATCACCTGCTACCCGGCTCTAGAGAGAGGGATCTCTGGTTAGACAGCAAAGAGCTCCCTCCTGGAGCGGCACTAACCACAGAGACAAGTTCGGTTAGACAGCAGCTGGGAGCAGAGGATTGTGCTCAAAAGCCAACTGGAAATGGCTTTCCTGCTTTCCATGGATTTGCTTCCAAAGCACAGGGATGCTGGGGGGTTTACAGCCAGCCCTGGAATGGCTTTGAGTTTTACTTCAGTGCTCCCACACATCCTTAACTTGCCTCTAGAGCCCACCAAGCCCAGTAGTGACCCAAGTTAAAGTCACAAGGAATTGTTTTCTCTGTGCCCTGGGCATCCTCTGGGCATCCACAGAGCCCCATATTCCTCCTCCCAGCCCTTCCTTCATCACCATTAAAACCAGGAATTAACAACTGATTTTTCCCACCAGTAACTGCCCATAAAGTGACGCAGCAGCTTTATGGAAGGAGAAACACTGCAAGAATCAAACACTACGACAGTAACTGAACCCACACCTGAGCCTGAAGCTCATGGCCGAGGCGTACCTCTGGCGAATCCATTCAGCCAACTTCCAGCTCACGTTTAACCTGCCACATTTCAAATGTGCCAATCAGGAAAGCTCAGCACAGGCTGACACAGATCTACCAAGGATTTCCCACCATTAGGCTGAGGAGCCAAGTTATTGACACTATGGGAACAAACTCAAACTGCTTTCCTGGGCCAAGCACCGTTCCTCCGGCTACCGGCGCTGTGCTGGACCACAGCCACGTTCAACCACCATGGAAAAGGGAATAGTGATGGGACAAGCGATGACAGAAACACAAATGGGTTGTTTTAAGCTCCCTTCTCTGCAGAGATCTCTATTCTCCCCAGTGTTTCCTACCTTGGTGTCAATAACTCGGCATTGAGAGCGCCTCCGCTGCTCGGGGCACCTTTTCCTGACCACTCAAGTGCTCTTTCCAGAGAGGAAAACACAAGTATATGACAAGGAACGAAGCGTCTGCTTAATCCCAGAGCTTTCTCCCACTGCGGTCTGTTTACAGCTCCCCTCTAACAGTGAGAAGTGCTCCTAGGCTTTTCCTGCACAACACGGGACAGGAATGATGATCAACAATGACAGTGAGGTGTACCACTGCATAGAGCCCTTCCCCAGCGCGCTGGGAACAAGCACCGTGAAGCAGGCAGGCTGCTGGAGCACTGTGCAGATGGGTTACAGGCCTGGCCCAAGGAGCTGATAACTGTCAAGCAGCAATGGATACGTCAGTAGGAATCTCATGAGCTCCGGCTGAAATCCGCCTGATGCCAAGGCAGCTTCAGACCATCAATCCACCACCATGCCACGCTATTCTTACAGAGTAGCATGACATCCACTAACATTATTTTTAAACCGATTTCATTGGATTCTACCTTAAGTCAGGACCTGGGAAGATGTGGAAGCGTGAGGAAGACGGGACAGGGCACATCCCACACTCACAATGGTTCTCTACCCTGCTGCCCTCCACTCTTTTCCAAGGCCATCTTGGGTGTTGCACCCACCACCTGGCCCTATTTAAAGCCACTCCATTATTCTAAAAAGGATTATTTATACTAAAAACACTCCTGGGACTACTGTATTTGTATTTCAGGGCTGCTGCATCCCCTATTTCCTCACTGCTTTAATATAGCCCGAGGCAGAGCGGGTGAAATGACTTGCGATGCCACTGTAATTTTTATCAAGGCTTGTTCCTGGTAAAAAGCCTCTTTGTTTCAAAGAAATGTGATTTGGCCTTTTTCCTCCTCTGCTCTATTCCTTGGTTAATATACCACTTCCACTTGCCCTGGGGCTGAGAAAGGTATTCCATGGAATTGGTCAAATCTCACTGTTTTTCTTCTAAATCACAACTGGCTTTTTTTCCTCGACCCTTGCTAAGCACTATCTAAGCTGACAGGCTGAACTTGAGGTTTTATTTGTGCCTTAACTCTTCAGCTCCTGGATTTTAGCAGTCACATGGCCACGTTAAAGAGATGCATGTCAGGACTGGTCAATCTGCTACGGCGAAGGAGACTGCTGTGATTTAGAGGGAGATGGGAAGGAGAAGCTCTGGCCACTGTTATTTACTGTTTGAGGCAAGCCTCCCTAAGAGGCAGGTATTCATTGACTATACATTTGAGAACAGATACATTCTGCCCAACTGGCAGCGTTTAAAAAAGCATTTTCAGGGATAATTGCAGAATAGAGTCAAAGAGAATTGCATGGAAAAGACCTCACAAAGAAGGAAACCAGAGTCGAGAGGCGGAAGCTCCAGGTCCCCACTGAAAACGGCTCCCTCAGAGATACGCATTGGAACAGCCTGATGGAAGGCAAAAACCAGTATGGATGCTTTGAAAAAACACATCACCACTGTTCTCTTCAAATACAAAGTCTGAGCTAATGCACAAAGGGAAAAGAAAGAAAATGGAAAGAAAAAGAGCGGCACAGAGAAGATAAAAATGCTTCAAAACACTTCAACACTGCCAAATCCCTTCAAGGTACTTCAGCACAACTTTAGGAACGACCTTTTCTTGTTGGGTGTTCAGTAACACTGACACTCCCCACAGCACTTCAGATTCATCCCACAGACACTGCCCAAACTGAGCACACGCGGCTCTTGGTCCGCCTGCCCATGGCCACGTACCTGTGTGCGAGCCACAGCTGGGCTACTAAAACACAATGGGTCTGCAGTGTGTTTTATTTAGTACAGTATCTTTACGGAAGCACCACTGTACTTTCAGCTAAGTCACTACGCTTACATTTACAGTGAAGTTCTCAAAGTCTTCTCAAACACAGGCTCTTCCTTTCCTAGGCACCACGAAGGATTTGGTTTTAAACACAGTAACACTTCCCCCAGATTTGGGATTGCTTCATCGAGTCTTAATTTGTTGTTTCACTGACAAACGGGGTAGATCTTGCTATGAAATACATGCCAGACCCAGCGTCCAAGCACAGTAGCAAAACGCACTTTGAAAGCAGATGCTGTTTGCTGCCCTCCTGCATTAATACAATCCCCATGGTCTCCAATACCATGAATAAATTATAAACGAGGTATTCCAGTATTTTTGTGGGCATCTTGGAACTGGTCACATTTGGAATGAAATCCCTCATTCACCAGTGCTCAGAAGCACTGCACATGGCTGGAAGCACAAGAGAAGAACACTTCCCCTCAAAGGAAAACACTGAACCCGGACAATACATCATTATCCCATATATTACTGCATTTTCACATAGGAAACACGATAAAGGGATCTTTAACAGTCAAACCCAGGCAAGACTTTGCTCAATGTTTAGTCTGAAAGACAGCATCTCCATCCTGAGTTCCGTGACCATTCATAACCCTGGATGCAGGAAGTTTTCACTGCTGTTCAGTGATTTAAACACTCTGCTAAACTTTGCTACCCATAGAGTTGTATCCACATAAAGTGGATTAAAATCACAATAATGGCACTCTGCTTCCCCCTGGTTCTTCCCCTGTGATCGCCCTCCTGGATGCAGCAAACAGGTTTACATTAAACTTAAAATCAGACAGGAAAAAGAGTTCATTAAGGGAAACACAGCCCAAAAGCACCGAAAGCCTTCACATCTCCCAGGACAGCATCTACACCTGGCTGTGAAAAGCAATGCATTTTAAAGTAGCATAAAGAATTCTCCTTGCGCCCACTGAGATAGACTCTGCCAGAGCATCTCTGCAGAACACGGAGCCCCTGTGGCACGGAAAGCAGCCTCTGGCAGCACACACACCAAGAACACCAGACCAAAAGCTGCAGGACTGATGCTGAGCCCTGCCCTGTGACGTGGACCTGACCATTGGACACCCACTCCAGTAACACTGAGGCCTTCTGTTTGCTTCAAGCTTCTCCATGTTTTCCTCCTCTAACCCCTCCATTTTCCTCCTCCTCAGATAGCAAATGCATGGTAACTTGGAGGCTGACAAACCTCTCTGACAGGTCAAGTGGTATTTTTCTTCATATATGTGACTTTCGAATGGGGACACTGCTTGAAGGTTTCCCATAAGTATTCGATAGAATAGCATCATTCCATCTTCTCCCACCCTAGGCTTGAAAGCCACTAAGGACAAGAGCATCCTCTCCCTACCATGGGCTTGGAAGCCAGTGCCAACAGTTACCTGAGCACCAGTGTAACCGCAGGCTTGCATGGGCAAGGGGTTGGAGCGGGATGAGCTTGAAGGTCCCTTCCAACCCAAACCATTCAGTAACTATGATCACAACTGTACCAGATTAAACCCCATTTACTCTCTCTTCTCCCCCCAGTGTGAACCCAGACACAAACTTTCACAAAGCCTCCACGCACCTGAACAAACCTCTCTGCAACACAAACAAAAGCCCCACCGACACTCGCCACATCCTATCGCAACCCTAATAAAGATGTTTATGGTTTTAACCATCAAATAAAGTGCTTAATTCCACCGAGCTTGTCCCCTGCACTCAGTCACTCCACAGCTTCATTTAGCAGGCCAGTGGTAAAAAAAATTCATTAATTTTTATTAACAGGGAGAGCCATTTGTTCCCTGTGACAATATTTGACTTGTCGAAATGATTTTCACCTCTGCCATGAGGTGCGCGCTCCCCACATACATCACCCGATTACTCCAGGAGCAGCCAGAGTTGCAGTCATTAGCCAGTGAATTAACGACAATCCACAGCGCTATTAATCACGCTGACAAAAGCGTTAGCTTGCTGCTGACCCGAGCAGGGCTCTGGGACACGAGCAGAGGAAGGAGAGCACAGCCACGGGGCTGCGGGAGAAAGGCGCTTTTTGTATTATTCTTTCTCTTTAAGCTGCTGAGGCAGGAAAAAGGGAAAGAGAAATGAGAGAGCAGCAGTGGAGCAGTGTGAGAAGGGAGGAAGGCACAACGGTGCTGCTGAGAGGAGAAACAGCCCCAGACTGGGTTGGGTTGAAGGCACCTTAAAGCTCCTCCAGTTCCAACCCATTGAGCACTGCAGGGATGGGGCAGCCACAGCTTCTCTGGGCACCCTGTGCCAGCGCTCAGCACCTCACAGGGAACAGCTTCTGCCCAAGAGCTCATCTCAGCCTCCCCCTGGCAGTTAAAGCCATTCCCCTTGGCCTGGCCCTACATCCCTTGTGCAAAGCCCCTCTCCAGGTTTCTTGTAGCCCTTTCACGTACCAAGTCACCTCCTGTATGTAACTAGAAAGAACTTGCATTAAGCACCATGTGTTGTTTTCTATTTCATTGTCCCCTCCCCTGCTCCTCCTGTGTATGAAGAGGAACATCACCTCTCACAGCTCCTGCATCCCTCCCATAGCTTCCCAGAGAAGGCAGGAATGGCAACCTCCATCAGCAGCACCTTTCAGGAGCCAGCTCTGGAAATGCTTGCAATCACAGTTGTGCTGATCAAAGCTCATTCCCAAGGCCTCTCCTCTCTCTCCTCGAAGACTTCAAGTAACCACATCTCACAGGGAACTGAATGAATCCTCCTTCCCTACTTCCAAAATCACACTCTCTGAGAGCTGTTGGCTTCCAGATCATAGAGCACTGGCCACTTGTGCCTGGAAACACTTTGAAAGAAGCTGTCAGTGCAACACACGGCGCTTTCTGGCACTCAGCCCCTTCTCTTTGCTTTAATGTGGCTTCTAATTTCAACTTCCTAACCCTGCGAAGTATTCAGGGGAGATACGCACCAAACCCAACCACCACAATTCCTGGAGTATTACATTTCTTTCCGATGGCAGAGCCTCTGCGCTCTTTGTGACCGCGCTGCACTCATCAGGAACAATACACGCATTTGAACATCGTTTCTGAAGTGAAACCCAGTGTCAGCAGGAGCAGCAAAGGGGGATCCGAGGAAAGGCAGCTCCCGTCGGCCCGCACGAGGAAGGACTTACGCACGCTCTGCGGTAGTGAAGAACAGGGCAAAGAATGAATCTTTGCAACCGTTTTGAATGCTCCGGCTGTATTGTACAAGCAGTGGCAAAGCAGCTGCATTCTTTGAGCCCTGCCCTGTCCCACCACTTCGGAACTCCCACTGCAGCAGCTCCAACAGTGAGGCCATTGAGACTTACGAAGATAATAAAACCATGGGGAGAATTCCAAAAATCTCTTTTGAACGTTTTTACTGATCCTTCTTTTTTTTTCCTCCATTCATGACCCAAGAAGGGATTTAATGGGGAATTTTCAGACGTGCTCAGTGGATTCCCCCCTCCCCAATTATGAAAACACGGACACCAAAGCCACTGCAACAGAGGCTGCTGGGCTACCAACAGCGAGGACCAGAGCAGTCTTTGGGATGCTCAGCGTATTGCCACCCCTAACAGACATTATGCCTCCAGTGCAACCCACCACCTCCTAATCAATTCTCTGCACTCTCCGTTCCCTCAGTCCCAGTTTATCTGTCTCTAACCCCCTTCTTTTGGAGAGCTGCTGCTGGACAGGTTGATGCTGTTTCGCTCTTACCCTACAGAATCATTTCAGAACCTGTTTCTTGTTACTCCCTTTCACCGGTTTAATTCTCCTTCTGCAGCGAGGAATGTCGTAAGGAAAGCTGGGTTCGGAAATCCATGATTTCCTGTCCGTTAATTCATTTCAGCAAACCAGAAGGCAAGGTGATATTCCTGTTTAATGTTGCAACTCAGATACAGTAATAACCAGGGGCTCTAAGGGATTCCATCTGCTGCCACTTGCCCTGCGCTACCGACAACACCAAGCACCCACCTTGTCCCACTTACAACTCCTAGGAATCTCAACATCAAAGCAGGAACAAGAACCAGTCTAGGTGCAAACCACTAACGCCAGTTCTACAGAGACACTTGGATTCGCAAAGGTTCCTACGGTCTTATGCACGATACCATCATAAAATCATTGAACAGTTTGGGTTGGAAGGGCCCTTCAAAGCTCTTCAGTTCAATTGCCTGCAATGCGCAGGGACATCTTCAACGAGACCAGGCTGCTCAGAACCACATCCAGCCTGGCCTTGGGCATCTCCCACCTCCCTAGACGACAATGGTTGGTTGCCTCTCCATTTCATCACCGTCCCAACACGCTGGCACATGGGCCAGTGACACTCTGCACTATTGCTTATGAAGACGCTCACTCAGACCTGAAGCTAAATCTGGAAGAATTGATTCTAAAACTGAAGTCCTGGAGAGCTCTCTACGCATACATCTACACAACACATTCCTTCCTCCTCTGTTACTCCTGCTAGGAATACTTTTGTTGGGCCATAGACCATGGCAAAACGATTCACATTCCAGGCTGCCCAGTAACACCATCAGAAGGCAAGGTCTCCTCTCCCCTGCAGCTTGGGCTTTGCCAGCCCACAGCACACAAGTCAACTGCAGCCGAATGAGCGATTTTTCTGCCTTTGAAGGTATTATTAAGAAAAATATTGTAAGATAAAAACATTCTTACATTTTGCTTCTGCCTGCCCAGAACAGTCCCACGTGCTCTGAAATATGAACTGTGACCAAAGGGAACTCAAAGCCTCCTCTTTAAGAGGAGAAATTCTGACGCTCTCCACCAGGTATCTAAATGGCTGTGAGTTTTCACTGATTATTTTTCAGGGGAAAATGCAAGATGCACTCAAAATACATCAAAATCAGCGTTTTCTTTCTGTTTAAAACTAAACACAGCTCCTGTCTGCTCACAGCAACATCACCCAGAGCAACACAAACAAAACCGCCTCTTCCCAGATGCTCAAGAAAGCTCCATACCCTGTAGACGGTTTGATGACGCATTCATTCATTTCAGTATTTCTATCTTCTCTATACTTCAGTCATTTAAACAGAGGTTGCAGAGCACCAGCCTTCAAACTCCACCTCTGCACCTTACCTGGTGCTCAGCCGTTCCCTTCCCTGTCCTTTCATATCCATTCCCATCCTATCCCTCTTTCCATGGGCCATTTCTGCATCTCACCTGTAAATCTGTTTCTTACCTGGCTTTGCATTCAGTGCTCTTCTTCCCGAGTTACCCATTACTTAACCCTGCAGCCCATCTACAACACTCTGCATGGAAGTTACTAACAGAAAGTTCTTCCGAATACTGCTCTAGGAAATCACTCTCCTGAAACCAGGGGCAGTTCTTTAACTCTGCCTTGATTTGTAGGAGGTTTTTGTCTGAGAAAACACATGCCTGGCTTCCAAAGAGAGGAAGACCATCTTTGATGTGCCTGGGATGAGGAGTGGATGCACGGTCCCCAGCTTTACTGCTCCTGACACATCCATCAGGAAGACAGAAAGCAAAGTCACTGTAAAAAACCCACCCAAACCCAACCCAAACCTCGCTGGCCGAGCAGACACCACGTACGGTGCATGACTGGCAGCCAGGGCAGCTCGGACACTGAGCAAGGAGATGAGCTTCTCCCTGGCTGCTCTGCCAGCCCTCAGCCATTCCCGACAGCCCTTCAGCAGAGCTCAGCTCCCTGGTTTCCTCACAGCCCCTCTGTGCTTCCATCCGGACCTCACTAAACTGAAGAACCGAGGAGCAAACCCGAGGATGCTCATGTGCAGTAAAATGCCAGAAGCTGTGAGAGCATTCTGCTGCTGCCCTGCCAGCAGGAAACCTTTGCCATCCAGACCATGAGCCTTGCTGCCCCACACTCTTTTGGTAAATTCTCACAGCAAAATTAACTTAAAGAGTTCCGTGCACATTAAATGCCAGCAGAGTTTTTCAAGGTTCTCAATGAACTCAAATTAATTGACATCAACTCAATTCACAATGAAAACGTCTTCTAAGCCTGGGACACCTCTGTCCTTTCCTACTTTCCCTTTCTCAAACACAGGCCATTTCAGGTCAGAGCTTGTTTTCAGCTCTTCTGAAATCAAACCCTATGGAAATATTCAAGTCTGTTTGGACATTTTCAGGATTTTCCATCTTTCTGATCGAAGCTGCTTTCCAAATTCTTCCTCCAATATTTGTTCCTCCTTTTGCAAATCAATTACTTGGTTAAAACCCAAACCAGTGCTATTTAAACCTGGGCAGACGCCCGACGTGGATATGCCATTTATCAACCATGTTCTTTTCTGGAATCCTAAGACTCACCCAGGCATTTGTGCCATGATGGGGAAACTGGGCACACGGACCTGAACTCGAGCATCCCCACACTGTCCACAGCAGCATCGTGTCAAGCTCTGCCCTGCTTTTGTCAACACGGAGATCTCAGAAAGGAAAATCTGGAGCTTAATGCTTTTTCCGTACCACTTTC
Organism: Forpus xanthops; assembly: GCA_032466535.1. Classification (NCBI taxonomy): domain Eukaryota; kingdom Metazoa; phylum Chordata; class Aves; order Psittaciformes; family Psittacidae; genus Forpus; species Forpus xanthops. The sequence goes on along the minus strand of JASSUY010051045.1, from coordinate 7,955 downwards.
TGGCTGCTTTATATCTTCTTCTGAAACGCATGGTGAATGAAAACATTAAATGTTTCACAGACTTTTTAACTTAGGGTCTTCATCCCCACATATTTTTCATATTACTCATATTCCCCTGCTTGAGTTAAACTCAAACAGGCCTGGAACAACTTCATTAACATAAAACCACATGATAATAGGAAACAGAGCCTTTTAATGGTTTATTTTCTTATTATCTTGTGATATATTTCATCTTCCCCCCCTTTCCAGAGTGCTACTACATTCTGTTTTCACTCTGCTTGCTGGTTCTAACTGAGCCCTGGCTTGGCAGCAGGGAGCAATCACACACAGAACAACAGATTCCATTAAGTCCAGGCACTTCCAAGCTCACAGACTACAAAACACCATGTCACTACCTCAGTATACACATCAGGCCCAAACTTTTCACGCCCTAAAACACATCCCACTGCCATACACCAGTTGTAGTGCTGCTGCTGTGTAATCACCAAATGAAGTCAGTGAAAACTTCCTCTGCGGCTCACTGCTCTGGCTGCTGGGAACGCTGCTGCAGTTGATTCGGGTTCAATCTGCCCAGGCTGGAACCACAACGCTTCCAGTAAAAGGTATCACAAGGCTTCTGGCTGGTTCTAACCTCATGTATAACCCTACGTGGGAACCCGGCCATGGGACTCCTATACATATACAGGCAGTGTTCCAGGCCAGGTTGGACAGGGGTTTGGAGCAAGCTGCTCCAGTGGAAGGTGTCCCTGCCATGGCAGGGGTTGGAGCTGGAGGGGCCCTAAGGTCCCTTCCAACCCGCACCATTGTATGCATGACCCAAGTAAGCCCCCAGCAGTGTCCCACACCCGTTTTGCAATACCTCACAGGCTCAGCACTGTGATGAGGGAACCTCTTTTGCAATAACATTTTCTTTTCTCCCAAGACCGTAATTTCAACATCCTGGCGTTGCGACACTTGATGAAGGTTAAAGGAACCTCAACTCCACGAGAAGCTGTGTCTGCCTCAGGACGCTCTGTGCCTTACTCCACTCCTTCTCGCTTTAATACCGAATGTAGAAAAACCTCTGCAGGATCTCTGCTTTAAAATACGTGCTTGTATTTCCTTCCCTTATAAAAAAGGTCTGAGAAGGCCTTCGCAACAGCTTAAATGCTAAAGAATTGCTACAACTTCTGTACTGTTTTGTACACGATAACGGAAACCCTAATTAATCAACACACACCGGGTAAGTGTATTAGGTCTGACTAGAAAGTGCATTAACTTAGTATTCATTGACTATATTTAATCTGTTGCTCGAGAGGCTCAGTAGCAGCCCGAGACTCATCTCTAAAAAGGAATGGCAATTTCTAGGATTCCCATTCTATCATAGCTCAAAGTAGGTGCTCTGAATAAACGCGAGATGGAAATCAGTGAGATATATTAGCACCAGGATATATTTTTCATTTCCCTCTGTCTCTGCTTCCAAAAGAATATTGGTGATGAATTTGCAAATGGCTCTGGATTATGACAGAGTTTTTTACCCTTCATTATTTATCCCCCCCACTGAACACCTCTATTAGAGATTACAGTGACAAATGCATGAATAAAAGGCAAAGACAATATTTGAGCACTGCGGTGTAAATCTCCTTTTACGCATTATTAATTTAAAGAACTCCATTACGCCGTACAGCTCTGAGGGGAAGACAAGGTTACATGAGAGCTGTGATAGGCAGCTGGGGTCGGGCACAGAGCCCCACTGCATCCCCGGGGTGCTCAGCCTCCCTCCTGGGAAATCCGCCTTCCTTTTGGACTCTTCTCCACTTCTTTCTTTGCTTTTCTTTAACACAGGCAAGAGGTGGCGGACGGCCCGGATGAGCTCTGCCTACCTCAGAGCACAGAGCATGGGCAGGAAGATGACCGCTGTGCCTCCAACGTGGCTTGTTCTCCATTCCCCACAGAGGGGCACGGCAGGAACCACGTACCAAGGACGAGAGAAGAATAAGCGCTACTTTGCCCACCCAGCACGTCTGAGCACTGGCTACAACTGCAGAGAACCGTGCGTGTGATGAGAGAGAAGGAAGGAGAAACGAGCACGGGCTGAAGGAGGTCCTTCCTGTTGTGGACCCTTAATTCACCATGACCTGGAGCACGGCCCAAACTCGGATTGCACGGGCCACCCACAAGCTTGAGGTAGCAAACTGATGATACTGCACTACCGAGGCTCCCTGCCTGTGAAGCCTTTGAAACCAACCAAATTACGCCTCCCCCCTCTTTCCCTGTACCCCCAAAGACAAGGCTTAAACCTTAGGCAGTATCCTAGATCAGAGAGCTGAACATGGCTTTGCAAAGACTCTCCCTCTCCGCCCCTCCAAGGAGTCAGAAGGGGAGGAAACGCTGCTCCTATCGAGAGGAAGGAAATAGGAAAACAGATGGAAAGTACCCAGAATTGGAACAAGTGCTTCTGAAACAATACAACAGGTCCCTTTTACTCCAAAAGAACAGAACACTTCTGTGGAAATCTACGTACAATCGTGCCATCGACAACAAAGATAACGGGGAAATAATTCTGTGAACCTGGACGCAAGGACTGCTTGGGAGAGGCACTAATCTCCGGCACGATCTCCGTGGAGCTCCCTTCATGCAAACCAAGCCTTGGATTTCACTTCAGTTCTGCAGTTAGTTTAAATCTTGCAACAAAAGACCCAGGACTCCAGTGCCCTTGGCTTACCCCTACCGAGTGCTTCAAAACACCCACTGCTTGCAGGAGTCTGCCACCAGCCTGTTTCTTATGCTGCAGTGGACTGGATCTGCAGTTCACCTACACAACAAATCCAGTCCTGTTCAGTACTTCTCCACTGACAGTCTTCCAAGAGAGTTTATGTTCCTTTTACTAAAGTCAGTTCTACACTTACGAAACGCAAGGTCACAAAGATTTCACTGGGATGCTCTCTGTGTGCTCCAAGGAAGGCATGAGCCCCTCCACAGCCAAAGGATGGGCAGTGCTGGAACAAACACAACTGGAATGTCTAAACTGACAGCTTTCAGCTCTCTCCTGCATGGCTACAGGCACTTGAGACCCTGTGTTTGAAAATGGAGGCTTTAAGCATACAGCCATTTAAGCATTACAACAATATACATTAAGCACCTACTCCTGCTCCCATTGACAAACACATTAATCTCCCAGTTTTAAGGGGATTAGCATCACACTCATAAATGGAAAGGTTCTCACACTTCAGGCCTTTGTCCTGCAGAAGAGGAACGCTTTATCACAGCATCTGTTCTACACGTTGCCACCTGAGCCCCGCTTCTGTTTCCCTACCTGGTGCTTCTTACAAGGGTCAGAGTGCTGTGCGGAGGTTCCACATCAGAAATCCAGGCTTTCTAATGCCCGCAGTACAAAGGACCAAAGAAGGACCCACGCACTCGGTGCACAGCAGCCCCAGAACAGTGGGAATTTTGTTTGGAAAGGTCAGATAAGGTTTGCATGGTAATTTGTGAAATTCTTTGATTTTACACACAAGACATCCTCGCTGTGCCTCATCTGAGCACACAACAGTTCTGCTGCTGCTCCTGACGACACAGCTCTGGGTCAGAGGAATCCAAATACACACAAAGGAGGAGGAAGAACATCAAATGCTAAGCTTCTCAAAAGCCTGGTGAGGGCTGAATTCTGACTTAGCTCCTTGTTCACTCAGCAGCGTTGGTAACTTCTGCCACTCAGGAACATTTAAGGAGAGGTTTGGGGGAAATAGTGAAATTGGATTTTGTTTTACCCCATCCATGATGAAGTACAACAAATTCTCTTCACAGCTGAAAGGATACTGGGAAACAAATGCTTCTCTAACACATTGTTCTGAGCTTCCAATACTGAGTTTGGGGGTCCCGGCACCTGCTACCCCACTGGGAACATCAAAAGGAAAATGTCCGTGCAGAATGGTACTTGCAGCTTTCGGAAAAACTGGGTTCTTTGAGATGTTCGCTATTGGTAACTTAAGCTCACTAGTTCTCTTTCAAAATGTAGACTATGGCTCATTGATTTCTTTCCTTCTGAACTGAGGATCCTAGTCAAGGGGGCTGAAAATAAGACACTTAATAGTAATTTTAAACCCTTAATTTGTTTGCCCTCCCCCATGCTCCCTACACCTTCACAATAAATCCTTTGAAAAACGGGCAAAGCTTTAGCACAAAGACTGATGGGAAACGTTAAAAAACATCACGCAAGGAACACGGAGTTATCTCTGTTATTTTAGGCAAAACGTATTTCCTGCTTTTTTCCCCTTCAGACTTAAAGCCTGCGGAGAGCTCAGCCTTCAGACTGCTCCGGCAGCGGGGAGGACACTGATGCTGGGGTGTACCAGGGCACAAAGCCCTGGTGGCACAGCCCGCAGCGCAGGCTGCACTCAGGCTGGGGCAGCAGGTCTGCGTGGGAAGAGCTGAACCTGCTTCAGTCAGCAGCACACACAAAACCAGCTGCAAGCTCCATGGCTGGGGCAAGGCCCAGCACGGCTGGAGCAGATCTGCCCTGGAGCCAGGCTGAGAGAGCTGCACTGGGGCAGCAAGGAGAAGGCTCCTGAAGGGGAGACATTAGGGCAGCTCTCTGAGGAAGAGAGCTGCTCTGAAAGCCTGGAGAGGGGCTTTGGACAAGGGATGGAGGGACAGGACAGGGGAATGTCCCCTTTGCACAGGGGACACTGAGATGAGCTCTTGGGCAGAAGCTCTTCCCTGTGAGGGTGCTGAGCGCTGGCACAGGGTGCCCAGAGAAGCTGTGGCTGCCCCATCCCTGCAGTGTTCAAGGCCAGGTTGGACACAGGGCTTGGAGCAACCTGCTCTATGGAAGGTGTCCCAGGCCATGGCAGGGGTTGGAACTGGAGCAGCTTTAAGGTGCCTTCAACACAAACCAGGCTGGGATACCAACCAGATGATTTCTGTGTTTCTGGGACAGGGGATACTTGATAAAGACTTTAAATAGCTCATATTTTATGAAGTTCGACACTGAAAGCCCACAGTGTCACCCTCCCCATCACAGATACCTCAAAAACCACCACAGGAACTACCACAATATACAAAAAATCATGTAAAAATCACAGAAACACTTCCATAGCCCCTCACTAGAGTCAATGAGAAGGGTCACTATTGCCCCTCAGTGATCCTGTCCTACTGAAAAAGAAATCAGTCTGTTTAGTAACAGTGCATAATGAAGACTGTAGAATAAAGCAGTGGATAATTTGTCAGTGATTAGAAGGTCAATGGGTCAACTTATGAACAACTGAGTTGCTTTACCTGAGGGGAGCCACTTGTGTAACAGGAGAAAGCCCCTGCTTTGTCCCGTTATCTCCCCACCGGTGCACTATCAAATAAAGCTCTATCAGTCACGAGGGAGGCTCAGGCAGGTAACTCCAGTGTCTATCAGCAGAGCTGGAATGCTCACAGCCGGTGGAAATGCCTTTAAAAACCAGGACTTCTTTTTCCAAATCCATGTAATTTCCCTTTTCGTGCTGCAAAGGCAAACTGCACTTTCACCACACACTTCCCAGGGATTACATCACTGCTGCAGGAGTGGGCTGTTAGCACTGTCATCTCAAACGGGAACTCAGCCCAAACGACAAGGTTCTGCTGGCTTTGCTTTGCCACCTCTGCACCACTCCTGATCCCACCCTGGGCTAATCCACGGTTAAGCACAATGCCATGATGTGTTCATTGCTGAATGATCCACTGCACAAAACGCTTCTTGAGGAACCTGTAAAGGTGAATTATGATAAACTGTGCACTTCTCTGCAGACATGTGCCAATATCACAGCCGCAAGAGGAAGAGCCACATTCTGCTCACTGGGCACTGGTAGCAGGAAAACCCGGAGCCAGAAATGCAGGCTCATGAGATCTTCCACGTATCCTGCACCTATTTGCACCTGCATGTTAGGGACCAGGTTTTGTCCCCAGATGCCTGCCCCCAGCCCCAGGTCAAACTCCAGTCTGTGCATAGTAATGTCATGTACGCAGGTTTCAACTGAGATTCAGACCATCCCATGGTAGATGCCACAAAGACAGAAACAGTGCAAGAGCTGTGCCCAGAAAACCTCAGCCCTGAACAAAGAGAAAACCACAGACCTTTTATCCCAGTGGTAGAGATGAGGAACTAAACCCTTGAGACGTGAGGTGGGCTGGCCAAGGTGACAGAGCCAGGGCTAGGAAACCTTTGCTTTACTAAATCCTGTCTTAAAGCCTTTGCCACAATCCTTGCTTTTCACTGCTGGGGCTCGCTCTGGGCTACAGAAACCATTGGATCCAACTGCCAGCAATGTCCATGGTGGGCTCCCAGGTCACCTTCAGCACGGGCACAACCCAGTCCTTGTCCTGATCCCTGCAGCACTCCCATCACAGGAGGAAGGATCCCACAGAGGGCAGAGCATGCTCCCTGGCAGCATCCCATCCCGACGGCGAGTTCAACAGAAGTTCCCTTCTTCCAGCACTGCGCTTTCAAGTTCCTTAAGGATCATGGGTATCACCTTGGCAAAGGTTTGCACTAACAATGTGTTTAAGTGTGTGGCATAGTGTGACCCGATATTCCCATGTTCCTTTTGAAAACCTTATTCACAAGCAGACAACAAAGACCATCTCTGATCTTTGGAAAGGCTGAGAGCTCGCTCCGAACCTACATAAATGCAAATTCTTATTATTTTCATGTCAAATAATAAAAAATAGGCTACTCCATTTCTAACCAAGACTAAGGAAGGATAAAAACATTAGCAGTGATTTGCAGCACACATACACACACACACAGAACCAGGTAAAGCATCTCTGTTTCGTAAGATCAGGTTCCCTCCAGAGTCAAGGGAGAGAAAAGCTCACTGAATTTGCATTGATAATAATGTTGTGACTTGAGCTCCAAGGAATTCCCCCCCACCCCCACAACCATCCTTTTTTCCCCTCTTTTTTGCTTAAAATAATTAAATTGGATGAGGCAAGATACCTGATCAGTTCACTTTTCCATTCCTCCATTTCCAACGAAACAAAATCCAGCACCAACTTTGTGCAACAGATTCTGTTCTATGCCAGTGGGTCAGTGGCCAACTTAACCATAACAAATAATAGTCTAGGCTTTCAACGTTTCAGCCTTCTTTTTTAAGGGGAAAAAAAGGGCTCTGAGTGCTAGAAGACAGTTTGGATTTCCTCTGCCTTTTTACACTGCCAAGTCCCCAGCACATGTTCCCTCCGGCTGGCTCATGCATCTCCCGGGTGAACACGTGCAAATCACAGCTTCACAGTCCCACTGCAGCAGTGATGGGGACAGGAACCGCAGGCAGATCTGCTCGGAAAGAACATCATTCTGCAACAGCACTGAACGCAGGTATCAGGCACATCCCCTCCTTGGCTTTGCTTTTTGCATTCTGCAACTTCGATGGCTCTGGTGCCCGAGGAGTTAAAATATTTCAGTTCTGAGTTAAGGAACAGTAAAAGTTTTAGTCCAGAGACACTTTTTTCCTCCTTTCCAATGGTGATTGGCTTTCCCGGCACCTCTTTTGTTTTGAGAATTTTGGAGTATGCAGACTTGTGTAATGCAGAGATTGCTTCCAATTTAATTTAGTTGTTTTGTCTTTTATCATAATGGAAACAAGCACAGGATCCTTCTCAGGCGCTTTGCCATGTAAGAGGATGCAGACTTTGCTCTTGTGGTTCCTCAGAATGGCAGGGGGAGGGAGAGCGGGGGGAGCAGGATTAAATAAATGAGGGTCATACAGGACTTCTGCACAGCGAGCAACACCCAAAAAGCTACTCCTGGACTCTATGGATTAACATTTGCCTAAGCGTTACACAGTCTGCTAGATGTCAACCCAAAGTAATGCGGAAGAGCCCTCGCTACAGCTGCCAGAGGGGACACTGAGATGAGCTCCTGGGCAGAAGCTGTTCCCTATGAGGGTGCTGAGCGCTGGCACAGGGTGCCCAGAGAAGCTGTGGCTGCCCTGTGTCTGCAGTGCTCAAGG